>JABVXW010000038.1:0-255197 GCA_013365375.1 Litomosoides brasiliensis
ATATGGAGCCTGAACGAAAATTACGAAAATTCTATTAGTAATAAGATTATTTCTATCGATCACTCATGAAAAATAGCAGGACCGAAATCAGCCGTTTGTGAAAAGGGTGATATAATTTGTTAGGTAAAATTGTACATATGTGTGAATTTTAATTTGAAATGGACGCATAACTTCTAACGACAGGCTTTTGCAGGATATGAAAATAATGGAATTGAATGATACAGTACTTGAAAAAGAAAGGCATATTATAGAACTACAAGAAATGTGTCGTGAACAGAGAGAACTTCAGCAAGCGAAAGCTAAAGCTTTCCATATCGTACAGCAGAAATTACTGGTATTTATAAAGTGTTCAGAAGATAGAAAACTTATAAAATAACGATTAATTCCTCTATGAATTCACTTCAAAGCAACAGATGACTTTTCGATATAATAGACATAACAGAAGCCATATAGCTTGACCCGTAATTAAGTTGAGGTCTGTTTATTCTAGCATTTCTTCTCCACATTTGATAATTCATACTTCCCTATTCAAGGCTACGAAATTTGTTACCATAAAGCAACTTTCCTTACAAAACGTTGTTAATATCCAGCTAGGTTCTTTCGGGGAATTCCAGGATCTGAGTACACGAACAACATGCGAAGATTCTACAGAAACTGAAGCAGCGTATATTTTCGGGACTTCGTTTACTCCGTTGTCGTCTTTACAGCAACCACAGAAGGGACGACGTCATCAACATGATTCCTTTCCACCTGGACATGCTGTTGTACATTTTAAAATGGGTTAGTCAATGGAAATTTCTCAGACCGAAATCGCATAGGCTAATAAATTTTTAGGTTCAACTTTGCTGAAACAAAAGATATAAGATTAACCTAAAGGTCACTGTACAATATATTTGAACAAAATTTTGTCCAGGTAGCCCTGGTTCACCTCCACCAGTTGATCCAAGTGAGGAATGCAGTTCATTAACGCAGGATAATGACAACCTACAGGATGACTTTGATGCTGACGATGCACTCTCCTTACACAAAAAGAAGCACAGGAAGAAAGTAACTTTCGATTTACCACCTCAGAAAGAATTCAAAATTGGTAAACTTTCATCCGAATTAAAAAGTCTGTGTTCAAAAATGTTCAGAATTGAAATTTTAATCGTCCAAATTTTATGTGTTGAGTGCATGACCTGTACTCACGGAAGCATTAACAAATTCCCTGACGATTTATTTCAGTCAGTAGTCAAGAAGAGGGTGACAACATTACACAAGCAATCATCGATGTAACAGCTGAAAATGATCAGTTGCGACAAACGATTCAAGAAATGGAAAAGTGTGCAAGTGAATCACAGAATCATTTAAGCCAGGTCATTCTGTCAAGCCTTTCAATCGTAAAAAAAAAATACGCACTAATAACGAAAGTCTCCTACAGCCAATTAATACCCTACCTGTGTTATCACTTCCACCATGTTGTATTGCACAGAGCCGGGCCATCCCAGTAAACTCGGGCTGTTTCATTTCCTGTTGGTGCGGATTGTTAACTGTACTGCAGTCGCAGTTATTTAAATTTCATGCCATTTTAATTTGCTGATTTTATTCAATTTTAAGTTATTTATTTTGCACAGCTGTTGTCGATACAATTGTGCTCCGAAAATATCGATTAACACTTTTTCTTCTTTTTATTAAATTGTCGCAAACATTTAAAATTTTTTAATGTATTGATAGAGTGCAGTTTTTTCTTTAAACCGTACGTACATATATTTTGTTGAATTTACTAATTTGCAGTGTTCATTCCTTTATGTTTGGTTAACTAAAAAACATTTGAATTCCAAATTCTTTTGTAGTATGGTTGAGTTTGAAGGCATTATTATTCATGTAATTTTCAATACCGATTTTCCAGCTCCAAACACAATTAGATGAAATGCGTCGGAATAGACAGAATCAAGTGCTCAAAGCTCGTGCTTCTATGCAGGGAAAAATTCGTGATTTGGAAGACAAAATTTCTACAATGAACACAGAACACCATAGCAAGGTCGCCTCTTGTAAAACTTCTCATGAAGGCCTTTTGGAAGACATATTAATATTACGGAAGTAAATAAACTAATGAAAGTCTGAATGAAGAGAGACTGAGATCTCGGCATCATCCAGGCAAGTAACACTTCCGCAAATATACACAATAACTTGTGTTTTAGATTGAGCATTTAAATGCGAGCATTGAAGCGCTTAGCGCGGACCGTGAGTGGACACTGGAGGAAAATGCCCGCCTATTGAAACTTCTCAGTTCTTACAAGTATTCTTTCAAGTATTATTGCAGACGAAACTTCAATAAATGATTGCGTTTTTCTCGAATTTACTGCTAAAATCACAGTTCGTGGTAAAATAGCCCAAATATTATTCTGAATTTTAGAATTTAACAGACAATTCATCCTTTGGTTTCTGCGTTCATTCTATTTGTTTTTATTGAAACGTATATGTTTCTATTGATTTCCCTTTTCGTAATATGTTTTAAACAAATTGCAGAGAAAAGCTGAACGACGTATGGGAAGCATTGGATGCAAGGCAAGAGGAAAGCAGGGAACTTCGTGCAAAATTGGATGATGATCGAGCTTTAGTTGTCCAGTTGGCTGATGATTTAGAAAAGTCACAACAAGCAGCAAATGTTCTGTTAGAACAAAAAATATCGGTTCTTGATGATGTTGATAGATTGAAAGGTATTTATTTCTGCTATTATTGGTAGATTAATTAATTGATGATATCAACAGAGTGAATGCTATCAGAAATTAATTCTGCTAACCCTGTTATCCTCCGTTTTAAGGTGTTTTTAATTTCTGAGAAACCGAATACTTTTTTTACAGAAGCATTAGAAGCTCAGGATCAGTATATTGAATTATTGGAGAAAGATACAATAATATACGAAGAACACGTTGGTTTGCTAAGAGATTCGTTGGGTGCTTCGAAAGCGGAACGAAAAGCTTTAATAAGATCGAAGGCTTATGAAGCAAAGCTAAGGGCGCTGGAACAGGAAAAAGAGCAAATGAATCGAAGAAGCAATGGCAAGTTAAATTTTTTCAGAAAATATTAAAATGAGAGCGGCAAAAGGTTTACAGAACGATCTATTTTAAAGACGAAAGGAGATTCGAAATAATTGTTATGCATATATACTCCCTAATCACTGATTTTGAAACCCCACTCGAAAATCATCCTAATACTAGGAAAATAGAACTATCATAACTTAATGATTGGGAATTGAGAAGGACCCTCGGAAATTTGAGGTCCTTGTCATCTAAGAGGGGGTTATTGCACCAAGTAGATGCTACGAAAGTCTGTTTTCATGTCAAATAAGTGTTCGAAAGTTAGAAATTTGGTTTCGCTTAGGAACCAGTATTAATCTAAACAATTTCGCCAAGTCTTCTTGCAAATGAGAAAAAGGCAGGAACTCTTGCTTTTATTCGAGCATAGTACAGTGAGTAGTGGTAAACAATCTTTATACTCAGCTAACAAACTTTAAATATCTGACATGAGAAAAATGGAAAAAGAACATCGAAATATGTTGTTGTGCAGTGGGTAGTAATTAATGTAATTCTGCAATGCTTCCCGCTTTTTTAGTCAATTGAAATATCAACGCTTATTAGACAAGAAAATTTATGTTAAAATCAAGGAAATTTTAGAATTAAGGGATAAAGAATTAAATATATGGCGAGAAAAAGTGGTATGAAATATTATAACAATGACTAGCAACGAAATCCAAATGTAACTTAAATAACTGGATATAATTAGCTAATAAAGAAGTACTGAAAGACATATGAGTTAGAATAATGTCTCAAGCATAATTTTCAATAAGTACATTTTCAAAATGTTGGACTATAAGTATTTTTTATTTATATTTTTTGTAAAAAATAGATTCTTTCCTTTCAATTCTCTTGAAAACTGGAATGGAGCAAGTTGCATTCAATGTTTAAATCATAAACAAAACAAAGAAGAATACCGGCTTGAATAACCATGAAATATGCAAAAATCTGGGCAACATAGCTATGTATAAAAGTCGAAGAGTGATAGTCGATGTGAGAAGTAGTGTAAAAAGTATTAAACAAACAATAAGTGGAAGTTACTGCTTCAATACCGGTATCGTAGAATTAATAGATTCGCTACAGCCAGAAACTGTCTTTCCATAACTCGTAGTAGCTTGGCTTTTCAAAGTACCATGCTCTTGATCATCCTTCATACCAATTCACACTTTTTCAAATGACTTATAGCAGCGATAATTCCTACCAAACGATGGCTGTCTTCCATCGGAATAATTGACCTGAAAGATTGTATAAAGATTGAAATCCTAATTGTACAATTTTCCCGTATAAATTTACAAAGAAATGCCAGTAACTCCCTCTATTTCGATTTTATATCATCTATTAAATTTTTTTTTTAAATGTAAACGGAACAATGATAAAATTAGGTCGCGGAAATATCAGGTGTTTAAATGATTCGAAATACTTAAGTTAATATTACACTGCTTTTGTTCGATAATATACACACATTTCCACAAAAAACGATCTTTACCTCGTTAGTACACAGTGGACAGAACCATACACGACTTTTTACGCAGCAATAGATACCACATGGAAAACACAGTATACCGTGTAACAAACCACTCCACGTTAGTCGTTTTCTCACGCTATCTACTTTACACACTGGACAAACTGCCATCACCGTGACACTTTACATCGATCGTAATCGTTATCGTTACAAAATTTAAGAAGCTATTTTCACTTAGCATCAAAAATTTTGCAAGTGAAATATTTAGCATTCAAAGTGAAATTTTCAAGAACCAAGATGAGATCAAATTTTGTCGTTATCTAATATATAGCATAAACTTCACAGGGCTCCTCCAACTAATTAAGCTTCTCTCGGGCAGTTGTACTTTTTGATACCATGCGACCGCTTAATAATTACTGAATAATTGTTAATGAATGATAGGTTAGCAATATCAATAAATTAATGGCAGTTTCAGTAGAAGTGTCGTGGCTAACGTCGTGCACTGTAGTGTACTATTCTGTAGTATCATTCCTAAACAGTTGAAATGTTTAATCACACAACTGCATTTCCTGTTCCAGACTCGAAGGGTATTTTTCTATCCCCTGAATTTCTGTAATAAACAAACGATTAAGCCTACCAATAATGACAAGAGATAACAAAGCTACCTTTGCTTCATATTACAATGAAAGGCAACGACGCCATCGTAGGTGAAAACGTAAGAAATAATTAAATCTCATTAAAGCGTGAATTGCATTTGAGTAACAAGAAATGGAGGACGACTTTTAGTTGTGCGACTAAATAAAATTAGCAAATAGCTCCATAGTTAATCGCTAATCAGATTTAATAGGAGTGTTATGTCTTCATTATTTTTTTGTTCAACTAACATTACTGGCTATAAAATATGGTAGTGACAGATATGATTTGAGCAATATTGTCCAAAGTGTTAAATGGATAAGTTTTCACAAGTTTGTGGGAGAAAGAAGGGAAAAAAGAAAATATGCTTCATTTTTGCTTAAAGTATGATAACATTCGTCATACTTCATTTTCAAGTCATATAAATGAATAAAAAAAATGCTTTCGAGGTCCACTTTTAAGTTCCAAAAAGGATCTGAGAAAGGTCTGGTAGTCTGATAGAAAATTAGTATCTTGTAAAGAGATAAATTAAAGGGATGTAGTGGTTGATGATTATGGAAAATATCGAAAAAGTAAATTGGAAAAGTGGAAATATGAGTTTTTGCAACTGTTCCTCTTAAATTTGGAAGCGTTTGTGAGAAAGATTTTTTTGCATTTTCACCCGGGAATTGAATGAAAATCGATGTACTGTTGGAGCTATTTCATTGATACGACAGAGTAGAAGGCAATGAAAAACATTCCTCTGAAGCGTTATAAAATTTGGTACAGTGATGATTAATTCTACAGACTGGGAGTAATCAAACAATCAGAAATGGGAAGAGAAAAGTGTTGTTGAGATAAGACTGGACGCGATCACCAAAAGTAAAAAAAAAGAAATATAAATTTGGATTTATTCGAATGGAAGTCATGGATTATATATTAAGGGATTAAAAGAAGAATGACTAAGGCACATGAATTTGATGAGTTCGCTGCAGTTTTGTTACTCTGTGGTGTATGGAACACAAAATGGGATGAGAAGGATTGCCAAGAAATGATTAGGGAAAGCAATTCATTACAACTCTCACAAAAAGTGATTGTTAGTTTTAAGAGTATCATTTGGAAATTTATTTTTTTAAACTGTTCGAAATTCCATATAATCTGGTTTGGTACTCTCAGTGGCATTTGGAATTAACGATCGAAATAGTCCCGTGAATGGAAATGTCTAGATAACAAAGCAAGAAACATCAATATGATGAGTATTTCATCCATCATTGGTTAAAAAATTATATCAATGTTTCCGTCGAAATGGTAGTTGGGTGTGATAGGCTGAAAGAGAAAGGTAGGGACAATACAAGCAAGTTACTGCCAAGCGAGAATACCGCAGGAAAGCGACAATTTTTCCTTCAAAGAAACAGAACATAATTTAGGGTTTAGACGATAGGTGAAGAAAGTGAAGCTCACCACTGTCTGTTTGTTGCATGTCCTTCGGCGGCAACGACCCAATATTGAACCAGTGACTGTCATTATTCTCTATCTGGCAGACATGTCAGACGGAAATATCAAGTAGTGGGATTTCTGGAGTGCTTCGAAAGTCAAAACATCCAGAAATTTGAATTCTGATAGAAGCAAATTTCAATGCGAAGAAACAATGAAATTTGAGAGAAGAAGATACAATGATCAAGGGAGAGAAAATGGATCGATTTGTTCATTGCTGATGGAATTGCAACAGCGACTGGTTGTTTCTCTCCGTGTTACTTGCAAGGCGAAACAAGTGGATAGTTTTTGAGGCATTTCGAAAGTGGAGAATCTTTGAAAATGATATTCAACCTTCTGATGCATTAGAGGAGTGAAGTATTTACATGTAGATAAAATCAAATGAAGAAAAACAGTGATCCGCTTGGAATCAAATGACAATTTGATTCTGAGTGAATCATTAACTTGTACGATTCATACTGTGGATAGTGCAAATGCGTTGCTGAATTAATAAAAGCACCCATGATATCTAAGCAATCAAATTCTGATCAGTGCTCTCTATTTGGTGAAAGAACATTGAAAATTCATTGTAGGATGAAAACATCAACTTGGATGTCATAACATTGGGAAGGAAAAAATTAATTTTCTTAAAGAAATTTTTGATAGAAAAAAAACATTGAGTGGGGGAATTATTCCATCAAAATCTGCTTGTTTTAGATAAATTAAAGATTAAAAATTGGAAAAGACTGAAAGAATGCTCGTTTTTCATTTATCACACATGAAAAATGAGAATGGTAGGGAAGGGCTTGAGAAGTTCTTTTTGTATATCTTTCTCTAGCTGATTATGACTTTAATAGCAGTTTCTACACAGATTCACAAATTTCCGATCAAATATACATTTGAAGTTTTTGTTGAATTTTTCCTTGTCTTTTTCCTGAAATCTCCCAGTTTCAGATGAAAAATTACACATAAAGGCTTTAAGTCGGAGAATCAATTCACTGGAAGCAGAGAAGGTTGTCCTGCTAACTCGAAATGATGAGCTCGAATACCGACTAAATCAATTAGGCAAAAATGTGTCGGACGCTTCTACTGTTGCTCCTGTTACTCCTGCCCCTTGTGTAATAGAAGATATTTCAAGCTCGGTCAGCTCAGGAAGCGCTTTCAAATCAGTTCACACCCAAATGGTGATTCACTTTTCCTTTATCCGTACCAAGCTAAAAAAACTCAAGAGCAAACAAAACTAGTAATACAATTCATTCTGTTTACCTTCACTCTTCTTGGTTAGTACAATTTATCCGACTATTGTTTTGCTTAGATGGTAAAAGATTTTAGTAATTCTTTTTAAAGGAACGAACTAAGGTATGGCAAGAAATTGCGGGACCTTTACAATGGTCAGTACCAGAAAATTCAGCACCTGCACATGGTGATGTTTTGCTTCAATAATTCATTCGTTTTCCAAATTAAATTCATTTCAAATATATTGCTTCTAATACGTTCTGAATAACGGAACTATTTGGTAGTTTTCTAGAAGTATTGTTAATTCTTACAAAAAAAGGTAAACTTTTTCGTGAACGTCAAAACTATCGTGAATTACAGTGAAAATACTTCAGATCATCTATATGACGAGAAGCTAATAAATAATATGCGAACTGAGTTGAATTCAACTCGTGAAGAATGCTCCTTAGTGAAGGAGAAGATTGTTCAAATGGGTTGCGTTAATTTTGAATTAGAATGTGAGTTGAAAGATGCTAAAGAAAAGTTAGAGAAAGCTGAAATACGAGCACGGCAAGCTGATGAAGAAGCTGAAGAAGCTCGTCGAAATTGTGCTCAGCAAGAGAAATATTGGGAATCATTGCACTCTGAATTCTTAGCTAAGGTAAAAATGCCAAGAATAACTTTATTCAGAATTTTTGAAAAATGGTAATAGATAGGAAATAGGATATTGAAGTATCACTTGAATCGGTGTTTCATAAAAGTGGTAGTCTACAATTACGGAGCTACAAAGGGGTTTCCCTTATTTGTTGGGGTTGATTTCTCATAAATTTTTGCGCGTAATGATGCTCATTATACGGTTAAAATTAGCTTTGGTAGTACTAAAATTTTCCACTTATATAAAAAATTAATTATATTAATGTAGTAATTGAAAGAGCTGATTATTTCTTCAGATATTAATGAAGAATTCTTCACTGATATCCAAGCGCCTCTTTTTTTCAGTCCAGCGCATTAGAAAAGGAAGTAAATGATCTTAAACAAGAATTAGTTTTAAAAAATGACCAACTGAAAGCTGAGGCAATTGAAAATAATAAATGGAATGAAGAAATTAAGCAGTGGAAATTTGCTGTGCATGAAATGGAAACCGTACATACGGAAATACAAATGTTAGAAAAGCAGGTAATTTCATAGGTTCATGTTTCAACAACAAATTTCAAATCCCATTGAAGAATTTTGAGATTCAGCAATGGATCTTATTAAAGGATTTCGTTTTTTTATGTTGGAATGGTGGAAGTAAAAGCTTGAAAGCATTTTATTTCCTGTTACTTTTCTTAATACGATTTATTCGCCCGTGTTGAACATCTTTACCAAATGTAATAAATTACAGCTGCATCAAAAGTTATTCATTGTGTGAGTATTTCTTTGTAAAAAACACAGATTTTTATTTAGTAAATTCAGTGTGATGAATCTGCCGAGAAAATAAAGGTTACATTTTTATGAATAACAGTAAGAAGTTACAAGATGACTATCAGTATCTTCCGCTTTGTTCAGCATTTGCTTGATGTGCTAGTCCAATGATATTATTCAGTTTACTTCTATAATGTCTTAACATTTTTGCAGTTAAATAATGAAAAGGCAGCAATGGAATCAAGGTGGGACGAAGTCAGAACAATACTGCTAGAAAAGAAAGGAGATATGTCGCGGAAAACTTCCGGTGCAGAATCAGTTGTTGCTGAAGAACAAAGTTCAGTCACCCAGCTCAAGGAAATGATGGATACAATCGCTGAGTTGAAAAATACCATCGATAAGCAAACCAAGCAGCTTGAACGTGATAAGGTAGCAGGTTAAGAACTATCGTTCAAATAAAAATACTTTGAAATTCCTTTCGTATTACATCACACTGTGCTTAGAACCCGTAGAATCTTCATTTTTTTGTATGTGGAAGAACGGCGGGAACAGTAGAGAATTTATCGTTAAACGAGAAACAAAACAATTAGAGGTTTCTGTACAATCAAAAAACAGTAAGTACTGTTGATAGTAACTTTAGCAACAATCTATAATTTTAGACCGTTTTGAGGGAGTTTTATTTTGGTGGCTTTTAATTCTTCATTTTTAATTCAGCTCGAAAATTTCAGGTGCAAAAACAAAAATTCAAAGCAGTTATTCGACAATTACAAGCGGATGAAAAAGCTCGAATAATACCGTCCCTGAACAATGAAGGAAAGCAGCATGTAGTTCCATATGAGACGCAAATTATAGGCCTGCAAAGGCAACGAGATTTCATGGATCGTGAAATGACCCTTCTTTGTACTTTGAACAATTCAAAAGATATTTTGATCCAAGCTTTGCAGTCTAAGCTTGAAAGCATTTGTTCTGGAAATCCTGAATTGTCGGATTTAAGATCTGACAACGACAGTAATGAGGTTTTTATCCTTAACTTTTTTTAGTTTTTTAATTATGTCTTACATTTATAGGATTACAACCTGGTGAGCAGGCTACAACCTGACTACATCCACAGTTCATAACTGATAAATTAAGGAACTTAACAGGCAAAGAACTTTCATGTCGTTTTTATCTAATCGTATCTGTCTTAATAGATTTACTTTTAGCACACTTTAATGAAAAGTCAATAAGTATTGGTCAATATTTAGGATAAGAACAAACGAATCGAACAGTTGCAAGCACAAGTAAAATTTGTGGTTGAGGAAAAAACTGAAGTTTTAAATTCATTGGCGAAAAGCAATGCTGAATTGGAAGGACTACAATTGCATGTACAACGACTTCAAGTGGAATGTGATCGACTTAAGTCACAGCTACAATTTTCTCTAGAACGAAATCTAAACGTCTCACCTTCAGATTCAAGCATTTGTCAACATGCACACTTGGAACTTGTTAACGGTGAAGTGGAAGATTTGTTAACAGCTGAAGAAATGGCAGATGGTGCAGCTAACAAAAGTGTAAATATAGAGATGAAAGTACAGATGGAAAGATTAACTGAAGCTCTTCAACGAAAAAATACTGAACTGCAAAAAGTGTTGAATCAGAACGAGACACTAAAAATGAAGTTTGATTTTCAGAAGTGTTCTTTAGTTTTCTTTTTTCTCTGTCTATAAGATTTTGACATGACAATCACATATTTAAATTATAATTGGTAAAATATAGTATCTTAGGTTACTACTATTCTTGCTGCACTGATTTTTGAGTTGAATCACCTTCGGTTTCCATGATTTACTTCCTTTAAAATCTAATATTGCTATAGGTTTTTACAACTCTTATGTGGCTTCAGAAAGATAATTGCCCTTCTCTTTCTAGTCTGTGAATGAGTGGTTTCATATTCAGAGTATGGGTTGTGTTAAAATTTTTTATGTAATTTTTGCAAAAAAATACCACCGAAGTGAAATTCATTCAAGTATTAACTAATAAGCCAGAAATAATTTTTCATCAGTTAATTTGATATAAATACACAGGTGCGTTGAATCTACAGCTGCGTTGGATTTGCTAAGTAGTGAATTGGAACGTCGAAGCCAGGAGAAAGATGCCATCATCGAAATGCTGCAGTCACAGCATACTTATTTAACTCAAACTTTATTGCTTAATGAAAAAAGCGAAAAACAGTCAATAACTCCGCCAACACTATTACAAAAAATATGCACGGACATTAAACACAAAGACATGATGCTGGATGCATCCACAGCTATGGATACAGGTCTGGATATTTCATTCACGTTGAAGTTATTAGTACAGCAAACGAGGTGTGCTTTGCATGCCAGAATGTTTCAGTTCAAAGTTTATTTTTAATTAGGAGACAGTATTCAGATTAGTGATGAAATTTTATACCGATCACTTCGAGTTAATTTCTGGGAATACATTGTTGTATAGAAATACAAAATTGTATGTATGAGGTCTCATCGGTAGAATTGAGATGCTTTTATTTTGTTGTACATACGTAAAGGAAAGATTTTCCAAAAAATGGTGTTAACACGTGAATTTCAAGCCTTTAGTTAAATATGTTTACTTGTTTAGCAGAAAATCTATTTCCAGTTATGCTACATTGCGAAACGCAAACTGATTTTCATCTTTCTGAAATTACAGAAACAGGACAAAAGCTAAATTCAGAGGTTGGTCTGTTTCAGTGTTTCAAAAACTTCGTTCTTACCCAAAAAAACCCAAAGTCAAGTGTAGAAATCCTTTGTATTCCGTAAGAAAATTGCGTGTTTGACAGTTTAAAACTGAACGCTAAGCTTTGATGTTCTAATCACAGTGTGATAAGTGATTTGGAAAGCACTATTTTGAATTTCTTTCAAGGTCCTCTTTTGCAACTTTATGTTCAGAAAAGTTTTTTTGTGAAGTTAATGATACACCACACTAAACCACAGAGTTGTGGAATTTGAGAACAATTTCGCTATTTTTTAAATACTAGGGCAGAATATCATCTTCATTTCTCAGCTTTATGTTTCATAAAGTAATATGAGAATAACTTGTATGACATCTTAGTTATTATCAACAAACATGATGGAAGTAATTGAAAATAAGGATGAGAAAATAAGTTCGAAATTTAGTTCCGACACTTCTTTGTTGTCTTTGATGTTATATCTCAATTTTCATTCTTTAGTCGTACTGTAAAGTTATTCGTGATGATGATTCTATTGTTGAATTTGAAAATCGCATGAGCAGATCAAGTCAAATGCATGAAAACTTAACAGATGACGTAAGGCAGCTAATGGTTCTAAATGCCGAGTTGGAAACTGCTGTTGAAGTCCTTAAAGGTGAAATTTGGACGCTAAATGAACAGCTCAAAGGGGTAAATTTTTTATCATCAAGAATCGAGGGTCTGGGCTCTTTCATCATCCAAAATAAAAGCTAGACTGATTGAGATAATGGTCAGTAGTGATTTATAAAAAGAAATTCTCACAACACTTTATAATTTTAACCCGCTAATTGCGTGAGACTTTTCGGAAAAACTATGCGAGCTTTCACAACGTCAAGAGGAAGAAATTGAACTAGCCGGTAAACGGGAACATGATTTGGAAGAACAAAAGGATATGACCGAAAGAAGCCAATGACACGTATAAATCGCAAATTAAGATGTCACTTTTCTAAATCTTAACCATTTCCTAATTTTAGGCAGCCGTGGCTGAGAATGAAAGCAATCGTCGTTTGGCTGAGTGGCAGGAAAAGAGTGTACAAATGGAAAGCAGTCGCACAGAGCTCGAAAATGCGTATGGGAGGTTATCGGAGTACTATCAGCAATTGCAGCAAGCGTATAATGCTTTATATGCGAGATTTAATACACGTAAAGTTGAAAGCGACACACAGACATTAGTTGATAGCAACACCTTCAAAATGATCGAGGTAAAGTTCAAGATTATGTTTTAGAAATTTCGCTCTAATTTTATTATAACTTCCCGTTCGTTTTAGTATTCCTGGCTGGTGTAGTAATGGCATGCAAAAAGGTAAGATTCAATGAATTAAAATTAATGCCATCATAATTAATTTAAGATGTTCTGATTCTATTTCCTACGAATTAAACCATGGCAAGTATTTATTACCAAGATAAAATGATTAAGGATTTTGCTGAGAAGGTCGAATGTTTAAACACTGAACTTGCTCAACGGAAGACAGATTTAAAGAGGCAGGCAGTGGAACTGCAGAATGTTCGGAATTTACTAAGGGAGCATCTTGACGTGGCTCTGAAGAATGTTAGAGACTTGCGGGAAATGGATTTAAAATTGTTGAAGGTGTCTTTTTAAATGTCATTTTATTTGTATTCAAACAAAAGGTGGGTACGGAATTTTTAGTTTGCTTTAAGAAGAAAAATGTCATTGAACCTTTAACGTGCTGTTGTGTTTTCATTGAACTTATGGTTTTTCCCAAGTTTTTTAGAATTTATTGGAGCTAGCAAGTTGGAATAATAGCCATTTTTGAAGGACATCATTGTGGACAGTATACAGACAGTTCGAGTTCAACTGCATGAAACTTTAAAAGATGTTCATTCATATGCTGAGGAAATGATTGTAAAACGGTTTAAAGAGAAAGAAATAAAGGATGCCGAAAACACTTTATCAGTGCAGCAGCTTGTGAATGGTATACTAACAGTAAGTACTTAAATACCAAACCGAATTACCTCCCTTGCTGCGACAGGAGTACCTTTGGAGTAAGGGAGATAATTCTTCTAATTCCTTTTTTCCTAAGGCAATTCTTTTGGATCTTTTCTACTTTTCAAATTGTTCTAGTACTCTTAATAAAAGTTTTATCCGATCTAATTTTCGTAAATCGATAACATCAGGCAATTGCGTCACAAGTTTGATGACCACCTTGAATCCATGGTCTCGCGTAGAGGTGATTTGAGTTTCTGGTGATTATAACCATCGTGATCTTAAGAAACGTAATCCACATGTTACATGTTTCCTAAAATAGTTGCTCAAAGTAGTATTTTCTTTTTAGGAAAATATCTCACAAATAGATTTACCGCGGTCAATGATTGTCGACGATGTCAGTGAGAAATTTTTAGAGAGAAAGGGATCTGAAAGCATTGCTCTGAAAAACGATTTGTTAAATGAAAGGAATGATGAAGCAAATTTAGAGATGAAAATACAACGGGTTATTTTTTTAATTGTGAAATTTTTCAATAATTTGAATTTCTACACGCTTTAGTTAGTTTTTTTTTGAGCTGCTCTCAAGATTGGTGCTGTTATTGTAAGTAGAAAAGTTTATTTCTAATTCATGTGCTATCAGAATGAAGTGGAATATTGCCTGTTCCAGGGTGTTTCTGAAAAAGAATCGGAACTGAAAATTAAAAAACTGGAGGATCTACTTCAAGTAACACAGTTTTCATTAACCGAACACATCATCAGATGTCAGCAGCTCCAAGCTAAACTTGACCTGGTAGATTTTTCTACATTTATTTCTTGCAAAATTTTGAAGATCTAGTGGAACGAATTTTTCCTGAATTCTTATTTTTAACTTTTCGACATTGTGAAATCTTAAGCTTTCATATAATTGTGGTAATTTATCGGATGGGAACCTTAATTTCTGAAAGGACTATATTGTAATCTTTTAGTTTGGTTCAGCGACAGATCAAAGCAGTGCAACAGGTTGCTTCTTTTCAATTTATTACATTTGATCCTCCTTTTTCTTAAATTTTAATGCAAAAGTGTAAAAAAGAGATGAATGTATACTTCATTGTGTATATCTTGCCCTCGTTAGCTTATAACATATTTGGCCTTTTTCTGAACTACGGATTTTTTTGGCATATCCTTTAACCTGGTAAAACTATCATTGATAATTTATGAGTCATATCTTATTATAAAGCATTAGCCTGTTAAAAGAAATGTTAATGGTTTGTAAAAACTTGTGTTTTGTTTGCTATAGAATACTAAAAGTTGCAGTTAATGAACATCTATTTTTAGCAGATTTAAACTTTTTAATAATTTTGTGCCAGAAATACATGTGCCAGAAAATTTGTGCTCTGAGATTTCACATAATTTCTAGCTGAGAAAAGCAACGATTTATTAAACTGTACATTACAATATTAAATCAGCACATACACGTCTCAGTTAGATTCTAAATTTTTATAAAAATAGCGAATTTCAACAATATTAGCATCCACACCTCATCCCATCTCCGAAAAAGGTTCTAATGGATATTGCAGCAGCACAATCTGGCAGTAGTGGTAGTTATCTATGGAACTGCTCTACACCATGTACAATTTGTCGTGAACTAAGGCAAACCAAACAACCAGCTCCAACACCGCAACTACAATTAGCAATTTTAGCGGCCCGCCTGACAATCAAAATAGCCGACAATGATGCTTTATTCCGATGCAATACTGAACTCGCCCAAACAAACTTGAGACTGCAGAATGAAGTCAGCGAGTTAAGGGAGCAAATTGCGGAGTACTTCGCGTCTAACAACAGCACCGGCACCTCGGATACCAAGCAGTCATTATTTCAACAAAAACATATTTCAAAACAATCTTCAAACCAATCGTTGGAACAGAAAGCGGTGCATGTAGAAGAAAAGGAATGGACGTGGGATCCAAAAGATTTCGATGCAAAATTAGTCGATAGTTCGAAACTCGAAGATGGTTGTCAGCAGTCTCCACCGAATCAACCAATTGCTGGATGCACGATGAAGAATGAAATGAAAACGTCTAACCTGACAGAGTTAAAATCTCAAGGAGAGGAAACTTTGAAAAAGTCCAATGAGAGCAGAAAAAAGTTTGAAAAGAAAAATGAAAACATGGAAAATAACGCCGAAAGTTCGGAAAAATGTGCGGAAGTCTCGGGACAGTGTTGCTTAAAACATGAGATTAAAGTGGAACAACTAGAGGATGGATTGGAGATGGGGCTGTATGAAGATGCCAAACATCGGCAAGGATTAGAAGAAAAGTTTGAAAATAAGAAATTGAAAATAAGTCGAATCAATTGCAAAGAATCATTGTCACTAAAGAAAACGAATGAGGATATTCAGCTAACGGGTTTTATGGGAAATCCAGATCAAGAACCTGAGGGACTCAAGGAAGAATTACAGTTCACTAAGACATCTTATAAAGATGAAGGAATATATCATGAACTATTTAAAACGAGTTTTACAGGGAGATTAGAGGAACAAGAGAAGATACTAAAGAGAGAATTAGATGATGAGAGTGATTGGATTTCGGACGGTGCCCCAGAACGCTTTCAAATCTTACCTGAAGGACAAGTGCAGAATATTCCTGGAGATAGTACCATCGAAGACGAAAGGCAATTATTGCAGAAATTGAGAGGGCAGCTTCAACAAAAAGAAATTGAGATGCAAGAACTTGAGGATGAGAATAGATCTTTGAGTGAACAGCTGAAATCACAGCAACAACTAATCGAAGGATTAGAGAAAAAACTCGGTGTGACAGAAGAATATAGCATGGCATTGGAAGAGAAAAATGTGAGAGTGGAACAAGAAATTGCTGATCAGAAGAAGAAATGCGAAGAACTGCTAATGGAAAAAGGCAGGTTAAGGGACGAAGTGGAAAATGAAGTGATATTGAAATTGCGAGAGGAAATTATATTACTTAAGGAGAAGAATGGAAGCCTGGTTGAAGAGTCAGCCAGAAAACAAGCTTTCTTAGATCAGGAGAAGCTAAGTATGAGTGGTGAATTAGTAAATTTAAAATGTCAATTGGCGAATCGTGAGATTATCTTGGAGGAGTTGAAGACAAAACTTGAACACACACAAGAAGAAAACATCCAAATACAAGGACAGTTGGAAGATAATAGTATGCGGATGAGTGAGCTACAGAGCAAGAATGAAGTTAATCAAAACATCCGTCAACAGCTTGTTGAAGCGCAAGGGAAGATTAGGGAACTAGAACGCAGACTGGATGAAATGCTGGAACAGAACAGATTATTAAAAAATGGAGAACAGAAACTGATGGATGCTCTTATGATCTCTAACAAGCAATTGGCCGAGAAGGAATCCAAAAATGAGAGATTGGAATCAGAAATTTCTCATCTACAGATTTCATTATCGAAAGCCGGAAAAATGGCTAAAAAAATTGGTCATTCAGAAAAGTCAGGAATGCATGACGATGAGAATCTAATGGTCGACGTTCATGGAAAGGAAGAGACAAGGTAAATTTATCAACCACTTATCATAAAATTTATTTTGCTTAGTTTATTTCACTGACATAAAATGCAACTGACAAGTGTTGCTGCAAGCTCTTAAGCATGAATAGTTCGATGCTATGTATAAATCCATATCCAACGACTTATAATTCTCAATTCTTACAAAATTCACCACTAGCCACTAATTATTGTTTTAATTGCAGTTTGGCAACAGTGCAATCATTCGATAATTCGGTGACCATTAGGCGTTTCTGCCCGATACAAAAGAAGGTATAAAATTAAATTCAATAATTAGAATATATCAGACTTAAATCCTGTAGAAATTTCAATTTTCACTGAATGGGAAATTTTATCGTTCCATGTTTAAGGTAGATGAACTGAAGGAAGAATTCAACAAGACATCAAGCGGTAACACGTTAGTAAAGAGAAGCGCAAAAAAAATGTGGACGGAATTTAGTGCTTTGGAAAAGGCAATTTTTTACAGTCTTTTTTCTCATACTAATCTTTTATTTTTTTCTAATTTTTTCAATATTTTTAATACTCTATGGTTTGAATTTTAATTCGTGTTTTTTAGTCCATACGCATTCCCGCTTTTTGTATTAAAAATCCTTTGTATTTTTATTGCCAAATTCTATTTTTCCGTCGTTATTTATTTCTTGGAAATTAACTTTCAAAAACAGAACGAAACTTAGAGAAACTTGAGTTGTAAGCGATATCAAAGTGCTGCTGAGCTTTTTTTTTTCCGAACTTTCAACAATTTCCAAATTTAAACATGGGATCAATAGATTTAGTATTCTTAAGAAGTACTGTTTAATGAATTTGCAATTTCATCAAAAATTCAGTCAATTTGAATGAGATATCCTTTGTGTAATTTTACATTTTTTTCAGTCATTCGAACCAACGACACAAAAAACAAATTATTACCCGCAGGTGGTTAGTGCTTGTTTTTTTTCATATGTTTTTATTCTTTCTGCCTGTTAGAATTCTAAAATACTTTAACATGAGAGAATGTGAGCTTATTGGAATCACTTCTGCTTAGTTTGTTGACGCTTATAGCTGTATTGAATTTTGATTAAAATTTTAGAACTTTTTCCACTGCGCTTTCCTTTTTCATCTTTATGTCTGACTGCACTGAACAGTAGTAAAGGAAAGACTTAAAAATTTTTCTTTGTTTCTCATTTATTGAAATTATTTTTGGAATTCAGGATTTTTTGGACTTTAAGGTTTTTTCAGAACGAAGATAAATTGCGCCGGCGAAAAAGTGGTGGTGGTGGATTTCAGGGTGCTGAGAAGATATAATTAAATAGAATAAAAAGGGAGTTGCCTGCCTTCAGGACTTTTCTGTCCGTGCCCTTTGTTCATATTATTTATCCGATTCATCAGTTTTAAATTATTTCTTTGCTACAATTCTTGTTTGCCATCTCAAAATTTTTTATTCATTCAGTACACTGTTCGGATGTCTTTGAGTAGCATTTTTCCTTCCAGGCTCTCAGACTTGTATCATATTCATTTCTTATCCACTTCGTTCCAACTTGTCGTTTTACATAAAACTATTTATACTGTTAAGTAGTTGTACAGTCAACGATTATATTACTTATGCAAATAGCGAAATTTGATATCTAACTTTTGGTCTGCTTAAAGTCTTTTAGATGGATTTATTCCTGTACACCTAACTAAGGTTGTTATTGCTTAGTCATATGCTATTTCTCTCATATTTAAAAATCCACCAATGAATAAGAATCAGTTGTCGTTATCCGCGTTATTATTATTTTTTTTTTGCTGTATTTCAAGAACATTTCTCTCAGTTACTCCTGGTCGAAACAACACCTTAGAGAGATACATTGAGAAAGAAAAAGAATTTTAATAAGAATTATTCAACTTTCTCTTGACACTGTTACAATACATATGGAATGAAATGTAAATGCGTTGTGAACTAAGCAGAAGTGAACTTGTGCATTGTGTGATTTCTGGAAATTTTTTTAAAAGAAATTTTAAAATTATCCAGTCAAAAGTATACTTCGTAAGACAACACTGAGATTAAAAGATTATTGAAAGTTAGACTTTATGGTGGTATTTTCAATACCATCTAATTAAGTTTCCTTATAGTGCCTGGAGCATTGTAATGATTTTGGTGAGTTCGATGTGCTCAACGAAAAATTAGTGGAATGGTGCGTAGAAATGCGAGAGAAACTTCTGTCATTTATAATTTCTGAAAGAAGGAATTCATTGAACATTGTCGTCTGGTTAGAGAATTGGATGAAAACAGTAGAAGCTTCCATAGCTGTACATCCAGAAAGGTACGACAAAAAAGAGAGCGGTGATATTTGTGTTCAAATTGGGGATTCAGAAACTTCCGCAAAACATTCAGTAACATTTCCGAAGAAGTTGGCAAGTTTCGAATCAAAATCAAAAGCACTCATGGATCAAGGAGAGACGAATTTTGCTAATAAATGGTACCAAACATCGAAAGAATTGAAATCGAGGACAGTTCAAACAGAAGTTGAAAAAATTTTAGTTGATATTTCCTGTCAAGTTGAAGATTTCAACAACGGAACTTCAGCCTCTGAAAATTCTGCCACGTTTTCTTCAACAAATGCTCAGAATGAAATAGTGATAGTGCAGGAAAATGCGGGAACGAGATACATGGGCTTCTCCTGTCAGGCATTGGATCAAGAAGGTAGAAGAAAAATGAAGGATATTTTTACGGGTAATGGAAGTTTCACTCTGTATACATTTTGTCAAACGGAAGGAATTCCAGGAAGCACTGATGTAAGATCGAAATATCCAACATTCTTTTCAGCGTCGATGCAAACCAAATACAGTAATGAATATACAGAAGTTGTAAGTCAGATAGGAGGAATTCAGTGTGCTGATCACCTAAATGAGATCGATGTACGAACTGATGGTAGGTCTCATGCAAGAACAGCTTCAACTTCAATAGAATTTGGGAACGAAATAGTCTTATGTGCCAAACCTGCTCTGGTGATTCAAAACAGAAACTCCATATCGGAACGGTTAAAAAATGCGTTCAGAACTCTACGTTTGGTGAGTTGGTGGGATTTCTCCTTCTACTTCTTCAATAAGGTCTTTGTTAACCCTCGTTAGTCAAGCAACATTTGGGACAAATTCTACCACATGTCGCATATTTCTTCGTTAGAAGTACTGATCGGTACGATTAATATACTGCTATTTTCAGACTGAATTGATATTTCTATAAACTCTAAAAATCATCTTTTAATCAGTCACTTGATTGAATTTTCGGTGATTTAGGGGAGAATAATCTGTTTGATTTACTCTGATGATGTCATTTTATTTTAAAGGAATTATACTTTTAATTCCAGCTGGAGGAAGGTATCGAAGTGGAGGAAACGCAATGTGATGTAGATATTCGAAATGTACGTTAATCTTAACTGAAAATTTCGATTAGTCGTGCTTTTCTCATATTCAGTGCGCTGTTCCATAAGGAATTTTTATGAAACTCGTGATTTGTATTTATTCAATTGCAATCACTTGAATTGAAATTTAGAATGGATTTCACTTATATTGCCGGGAAAACTCTTATATGCGAATTTTATATTGGAAACTGGTAATTTCAACGTTACCTTTCCTATGCTGGTAATGGAATTTATGAATTTGCTTCTAACTTTCAGAATGTCCAAATGATTACCGCATCGAATTCCTCGCCATGCCTAATGCATCGACTTCATCATTATTTGCGTAATTTGCGATATCGGCGGAATTCAATTCGACTAATTCTTCGCTATTTGCTTGTCTTCTATTTCATTCTATTACATGTAGTATTTTTTCGATGTAACATATTTTAAATTTATACTCCAATGATCTTAATTTTTTTGGAATTGAATTGTGCTGTACTACATGTTTTTGATTTCAATTGGTTCTTCATTTCATGTTTCATATTGAACTGTGTAAAGCAAATATAAATGGGAAAAATTTACAGCTCCCATTCTAGCCTTATTTTTCACTCATAATGTTCCATTTCAACTCATATTCTAAGAATTGAATTATGCTAATTACACGTTAGCAGAAAGTAATATATCACAGCAAAGCACGCATTTGACGATAACAATTCCATTCGTATGGCAACGATGCAGCAGTAATGACACAAATAGAAAAGACAAAGAGAAGAGGTGGAAGATTTGCTCTCGAAATTAGCATAATCAGTAGAATGATGATCTTGCATAACAACCAAAAAATCTGAAATATGAGAAATGAAACTTCATTTATGCACTTCGAAGTATTGCTTGTTTTCCACTGTATGATGAGCAGAAAACCGTGCCACAGCATAGGTGTTTCCAATATATATGCACAGTTAGGTAAAACTCAAGTAGGTAAATATCACTAATGGCTTTCAGTAACATACACTGACAACAAGAGAAATATACCGAGAAAACAATATGCAGTAAGAGGAGTGACGGCAAATTGCTGAATAATCCAATAAATAGAATGAGTGTGCATAGAATCCAACAAAATGTAAGAGCCCAAACTATAGTTACCACCAAACTGAAAAGCAAATAATTTGTCACCTTAGACTTTACTGCAGAAGTGGTTCAGGAGACTATCCTAGGCAGTTTAGAATATGACTTCAGTTTTGTGATGTTTAGAAAATCTAATTTGAAACTTATGAAGACTTTTAAGAACTTGGTCTGCAAAAGTAATTCAGGCTGTAAGAAATGCGTTCTACAACTTCCAAAGTTCGAGATATCATCAGATCTTTTTGTCGATAAAGCAGCGACCCTCTCTCTACCTGCCACACAATATTTATTATGAATTATTATCAAAAGATTACATCTTCTAACATCAAAACAGTTAAAATGAATTTGAAGAGAAACTTTTTTCTTCAAGGGGTTCCCCATAGAGTAGAAGGAATATTTCCAGAATGACCCCCTGCGACTTACCGACTTTCACCGTCGTAAAAATCATGAAAATTGCGATGAAGCAAAATCGTATTTTCGATGAAATGACTACTTGCTAGCATTAGTTGTATAACAGCTAATATGGAAACAGCCTTCTTAGCTGGGAAATACCTTCGCCCAAAATCAGGAGACAATTCTTTTTGCTCTTTTTCTTTCTCTGTTCCTTTCTTCCAGTTTTCCGAATGACTTCCACTCATTTTGATTTAAATATCAGCTTTAATTAGCCTCAAGATATTTACGCTTTAAAACAGAATTAAAAAAAAATTTAATTGCAAACTCTTGCTAATTCAATCCAAAAGAACATAACACAACTGTACGAAGCTGCCAGTAAAAAATCAAAAGTAAAAAATATTTTCAATCCAGGCATTTTCGATCTTTTCCTATATTCCGCTTCATCCTTTGATAGATAAACTAATGATATATCGCTAGAACATATCACCTCCTGCATTTTCCAGCTGTCTAATGTCCGATAAATAGTTAGTACTGGTTACTAAGTTTAGAAATCAGTGAGCATTTTTCATTTCGAACACATAGATAAGCGAAAAATGAAACTATTTCATCGGCAGAGTTTTTTCACATCTGAAATTTGATATTGAAGCTGTGTGGCACACTTCGTTTTTGTGTATATATGTATATATATACATCTCCCTAGACTAAACAGAAGATAAAATTTTTCTAAATGTTTCACGTTTTTGAAATAAACTTAAAATTCGATTTGAATGGAAATGATTGGAAGTTTCGTTCAGTAAAACGTTTTTATCAGTAACTTCAATCCTTTTCCACTTGAAGCTCCCTCGCTCTCTTCTAAAATTCATCCAAAATATTGTATATAAAATATACTATTTAAAGTATCTTTCCAGTGTACCCTCACTTCATGTACAAACTTTCAGCTTGCTGTGACAATAGCTATTGCGTAGCATTCTATCACCGATCTGAAGCTTCCCTTCAGCCCTGTGCTGATCATGACCTTATATTTAAATGTAGATGCAACAAGAAATTTAACGATGAACCTGAATTACTTTGAACAAACCAGGTGTATGGCATGGAACGCCACAGATTACAAGGTAATCATTAGTCATTCAGTAATTGATAAAAAAGAAATGAAAATGAAAATAGCCGTGAAAACGCAAAAAGAACTGAAGAATCAAATATGTCAAAAACTGGTAGATCTAGAAAAATTACAAAGTAAATAAATAGAAGAGCCTTACAAAAACAATTTGTTAATACAATGCAGTGAGAAGAGAAAAAGTTTGTTGCAATTTCAAAGAATCTAAAATTCCTATACTACAACATTAATTTCAGCATCGAGTTTCTCCAGAAAATTATTCCTTAATTTACAGCTCTCTTGTCCAGTGTCGTGAAAGACATCATAATTTTAAAATATGCCTACGTACATCACTTCGACAACTGGGATCAAATTATCCCACTATCTCCAGAATTAATGAAAAGCCTATTTGAATTACAACTTTCTGTCATGTTATTTTTAAAAAGATTTCAGTTGTATTTGTTGTCATCGACCGCTTTCAAGACGAAATGACCAACGGCTATTTTAACAAGCTCTGGAGTCGATTTTTTTAGTCAGGATGTGGAAGAGTAAAAAGAAAACGAATATAGTAATGCACATGCAAGCGCTTCGACGGAAGGCTGTCACGAATTTAAGATTCAAAAACAGGTGTTACTGCACATAAACGTAAGACAAAAAGTAAAAAGTAGTGGCTCCCGAGCAAAAATTAAAGCTGGACTGCAATTACATAGTGTTTGGCTTCTCACCGCGTGCAAATATTGCATCTCGTCCAACCTGTATTACCGCCGGGTAATTTTGTGCATGTTTCGTATTCAGTGTAACGGTATAAACAGCACGCTGATAACGATTACGAAAAATACCATCGTAGATTAAGCCATCATCCCATTTCACTTTAATCTTCAATGGATTTCAATGAATACTACAAACAATCAACAATGAAATTGCTAAAGTGTGTCATGACAGCCCTCTTTAAACCCCAAAACTCCTTTAATTTGGACCAAAGATATCCCAATTCACATTAGAATTGAAATTTTATGAATCCCATTTTTTTAATGCTGAATATTTTATTAAAATGCCATATCAGTTAATAAGGATGCAATAAAAATCGCTCTTTTCTCCACTGAAAATCTAATCCTCACTTCATATTCCAGTATCTTTAAAGTTAAAAGCATTTACTACGGCATTTTTTTAAAAGTTGAAATCAATGAAATCAAATAAAGACCAATTTGCAAAAGTCCCCTAAACAGTCATATAAAAGCAACAAACTTTAGCTCCCGGCACATGCCATCCATTGCAGTTCAATCTCGAACATTCACATTCAACAATATCTTCTGATGGTAAGTCATCGCTCCAGTTACGATCCATAAAATTGACCGTACAACAATCATGATATTCAATACTAGAAACCGTTCCTTTGAGTAAACGACCGCAATCGTCCGGACACACACGGACGTTATCACCAACTGATATTGTCGATGTATTTACTTCACCTGCTAATTTTAGAGTTTTCATTTAACTGTCTTCTAATTTTTCATTCGCCCTTTTCATTTTGCTATAAATCTCCGTACTCAGGCACTATTACATAGATTATGAACATTGCATGTTGAATTTTACCATATGCCGGAATAAAATTGACAATGAATATTTCTTAAAACCGAACTAACCATCGTTATGCTCCGGACATACAGCAACAGTAAGATCTGGCCAGTTACGAAATTCGAAAGAAACGCCTGCTAAACGACCACATGTTGCATGAAATAGTGTATCATCGCACGAAAGACATTTTAACAATCCTAAAACTTTAAGTCATAACATTTTGTAATCGAACCATCAATCACTAAAATTTTTTAGTTATGAGCTTTGCACAAAATTATCAGTTCACCTTCACGTGAATGCAAGCAAAACTCGCATTCAAATTTGCCTCGTTCGCAATTTTCGCCGAAGGCTCCCATATACTCCATGTTCATGAGATCTGGATACTTGTTCGGCGCACAAAACTTTGGTGGTGGCAAAGTGTACGCTGACGTCAGTTTTACTGGATCCAGAAAAACTGTACGACGGTTCAACAAAGCACAAATAACATGAACAAAGTCTCCTTCACTCTGTAAGATGTTGAATCAAATACGACTAACTTGAGAACACAAAACTTTGTTTTAAAAACGTAAAAGTAGAAGGTAAAGATAATTAAAATATGTTAAAGCCAAAGTCTCAAACCAAACATTTTCACAAGGTATGAGAGCGCCTCCACGTAGTTCGCAAAGATTACAACTTGTCGAACGTAATATCAAGTCGTCTCGCTGCCTACAGCGCACACATTTCCACTGAGTTATATCTGGAAAAGATATATCTAAAAATTTACGAAGATGAAATTCCGAAAATGCAGATAAAGAAAGGTTAGTAATAAAGTTAAATTTAATTAAACTTGAAAGAAGAACACAAGAAAAAAAAACTTCGACGTGAACCAAGCCTCATTTATGCACATTTCTGGATACCTATTGTCCCGGAAGCTAAATTTAATTCCAGCTATACATTCAAACTAATTAACCATTAGGGATATTCCCAATTGGATAGCAGCCTTCATGTACAACTACAAAGCAGTTTGCGCACTTGAACAGCCGATCATCACAGGTGGTATCCTCATTCATGCTATACGTATCAGGATTTGTTTTTGCATAATATGCACGCTTCACAAGACGCTGAGATCTGAAATATATCATGCAGGCTAAGACTGCTGCAACTGTAGATCCATAAGTGAAATTAAAGCAACACATCTCAAAATTAACCTTCAATAATTAATTTGAAATTTCGTGAGAGGAAAACGAAAACAATTAACTTCCAGTAAATAAATGAGATCACTTACGTCAAGGGCAAATTTTTCTTCTTTTCCATCAGTGGTTTTGGCACAAAATACTGACATATAGAGCAATGTGGTGCATCATAAGCATGACGAATATTAAACTCTTTTTCAGCATAGAGACTTCCAGGCAGATTCGACCATAAATCTCGAACCTGAAGAAGAAACGCTCTAAAACGCAAAAAAGTAATAATACTTGAATGATTCGTAAACAATTAGAAAAAGTGATACCAAAAAAAATATATGCTACAAGGCATCCTTCATTAATTAGTTGGTTACAAATTTTTCAGGAAATATCGAACTATTTATTGTGGCTTAAATAAAATCAAAGATTCAGCAGAAACTTATTTGGAATTACCTCTTTTTTCCACTTAGTATTTACAATCATATTTGGAACCACTGTAGACACTTCCTGCTCGTTACTATTCAAGTCGCCATCAAATCCTTAAATTTTACTATTAAGCTGTTTCAGACAAACATACAGAATGACAGTCAAAAATACAAAATAAAAGCAGGCAAAATCTCACATGCATACCAGAACTTTCTGTATCGGTATCATCTTCAACATGCGGTCCACGTGTACCACCACTTTTCTGAGTTTTTCGACGTTTCTTGCTCTCCACTGCCTTCTCATCACATACTGGTTGACGTTTCGAACATGTAACTCTTCCTGAATCCAATAAAATCCCTTAAACTCATGTGGAAACGAAGATTTAAATCTATTTACTTCATTACAAAGATTATTCAGATAGTGAGTCAGAAAGCTAATCACTTTTAATAAACCGAGAACAACTTCACTGAAAATAAATTACTTCTATCTTTGACAAGTCGTTCGCCGTACCAGTACTGATACCATTCGTCGTATTCAGCGGCTCTATATGCCTTCATAAATGGGCGCATATCAATTTCAACACTATCTGAGCGGCAACCACATACCAAAGCATTCTTACCTTAAGGATCAGCGCACATAATTAAAAATAAATTTTAAAATAACAAAAATTTAATACCCTCACTACTGCTTGATGGTATAAAAATAAAGAGTGGTAATTCACTCTTTATAAAATCTTAAAAATAAAAATCTTTTAAGCTCTAACCAAAATCAATCCATCGATCGGATCCAAAATTTGTTGATTCTGCACAGTTATAGCCAATATTAAAACCCATGTGATAACCCTACAACAGCTCAAACAAAAATTAGAAAAAGTAAATAGCTGTGCTTAAAGTTAATTTGTGAACAAAAAAACCAAAAAAAAAGACATAAAATGATACAATAAAGAAACGCCCAAAAGATAATTTAAATAAGAAAGTTTCCTTTCTATAAAATATCAAGTTTGTTTTTTATTAAAAACATTTCAGAACAAAGAGCAGCTTACACTTACTCGTGGAAATGTAATTATAAATTCATTTGCGTACTGAACCATTGTTCCGTATCTGATGCTGTTTTTTCGCAGAACGTGTGGAGAGATCATGAAAGTTTTGTGGCGTAAAAATGATTTACATGATTTCGCTGCAGATGGAAAACACTGAGCAGCAAAACGTTCAAAACGATTCAGGGAATCCGTGGCTATAGCATACCAGAACTAAAACAATTAAAAGTTAAGCTTATAAATCAATATATTGGTAAGTACAGTAAAATTTTATTTTCATCTGTAATATCAAGTAATACTTCTCTTTTTTTTGTATAAGAACTTAACGTCATGATTAAGGTTTCTGTTGTATCTGACTCAAGTATGAAACTACCCAATTTAAAAAATACAAAATGAAGGGAAGCAAATACCATTCAAATTCAATCAAATCTTTGAAAATATATAGACGAAGGTCGAGAAAAACTAATAACAAAAGTGCTTGCTGAAAGTTGAACATACAAAATATTGTGTATTAGAAGGGAAGACAAGCTAAAGAAAATTTGACTGCACAAGCTAGCAGACGCTCAATCTAACAAACTAGTAAAAAACACTTATTTGGAACGATATGTGTTTCAACCGATAATGAACTTTAGGAGAAAAAAAAAACAGTGAAGTAAAATAAATGTAATTGTACTGTTAAACGTTCACGATAAATCACCTTAGGTTTACCAAAGTGAAGATAATTGATAGAATAAAGATCCATATCTTCGGGATGCCATGGGAATGTTGTTTTCCACATGCCGAAGTACAAATAAACTGTGTTCACTCCTTTAATTTTGACCTAAAATCACAACAGTCGTCAGATAAAATTTTACGAAAAAGTTAAATTAAAGCAATCTATACTGAAAATTCTGCTCACACAGTAAGAAAACCAAAAAAAAAAAATAAAGCAGGCGCCCATCCAAAATTTCAATAACTCACACTGATTGAGTGACTGCTTTTGTATGATTTCGATAACTTGCACGTCAACCCAGCATTCCGGAAATATTGCTTAACAACTGAATTAATAAATGAAGGTTCCCTAATGTTTATCTTAGAGAATTCAAGTCATCTAACTGCGACCATAGCAACCAAAAGCTATTAAACTATAATTTTTGAAAAATGAAAGCTACTTACTCCATTGTCATCTAGCATATCAAGGATCGTGCCCAAATGATTCATATTGAATTCTTTAAGATTTTCGTCACATATGGTTCCCGGCGAATCGGCGCCATAAACCGGTTCGCCTTGCAACACATGCTTCCAGTAATATCTGAATTCACAGAGCTTTTAGAAAATTTAATTTAATACAAAGAGGTCCGAATATGTGTATGTAAGTCCTTTCCCAATCAAAATCTATCAAACTTCGGTTCCCTCATAAAATTCTCAGATTATAAATTTACGGCTTTATATCTTTCAAATTAAAAAAAAATAGAACAAGCACAATTCGCAGTCCATAAACTTACTTCTCAATCTCTTGCAGTGGTAAGTCACCTTTTGGAAAAGGTGATTTCTTTGCAAGTGTACGAAATTCTCGTACAGTAATTGACCTTCGATACAATCTGTTTGTTTTAGTATACACTCCAGCATTCCCTTCTATTTTTTCTTTAACTGGCCTAAAATTTTGAGTTTTGAATTGACTTTCCGAAAATCTTTTGTTTTAAAAAGGTAAAATACTACATAGAAGACTTACTGGTCAATGACATAATTATCGACGTCCGAATAATCACCTGATTCCCTCGCGTGAAATTCTGGCGGGGGTACGATCTAAACTACAAATATATAGTAAAAAAAAACAACTGGAAATTGAAATGGAAATATCAAAGTTTAAATTTGCAACACAAGACTGTTACGCCGAACTGAAGTTTCAAATCACGACTCTTTAGATTTGAATAACGACACGTTGCTGACTGAATATAGTGGTTAAATAAGAATGCTGTTTTTCATAAATGATTTTTCATAATTTTCACAAATATCCATCATTTATGAAGAATATCCCTCACACCTTTATGGTACACGTTATCCCCTCAGTTAGCAGAAAGTCTTGGAAACACTGGAAAGGTCACGACTAAAACGTATTAGTTTTTGATCTACTGTTGTAATAGAACAAAGTGATCGTAGAATATAAGGCATATCTTCTTTTGTCACAAGGAAATATTGTCATAAGTGCACAAATACATACATACACACATACATACATACACACAAACAAATACAGAGACACATACACACCCACATATTTGTAACGGTAGCGGTCAGGCCAGCTGACGACTCTTCCCTTCCGAAACAATTCCCTTCCTCCCCCGCATCATTACTGCTCCACCCTCTCTATTTCAAAGGTTTGGGAATTTCTAACTAAATGTAATGTAAGAGTAGTTGAACCTCCTGTTTAATAAGAATCTCCAAATACCGTTCACCTTCCTGTTTCAGGCTGGGAGACAAATAGATGAGGCAACATTAACTCGCCATTTGAGGCAGAAATGCTTAGAAACGGAAGCAGAGGCACGAGGCTAATGTGGTCAATTGTAAGCATTTCTTTTATTTAGTTGTGTTAGTGCTATCAATGACCTTAAGATCTACAACTCGATAGCTACTGAGTGTTTAATTAAAATATCTGCAACAGATTACTCTTTACGCTGTCGTCAACTTAAAAATACCAAATCGATGTTTGCTCAACAGATGGAATGGTCGCCAGCCAGTTGTTCACATTTGCTGTTTCAAAAACATACTTCAAAATTATTAGAGAAGGCCGGTGCTACTTGCTTTAGTTTTTTAAAAACGAGTCTAGGTAAGCAGCAAAGGCATTTACTAAGGAATTCTGAAACATCTGGTGAAATCAAGCGCTGTCTAACGACACAAATAATAAATCATTTTATTCCATGTATAGTCCCATATCTGTGCTTCATAAATTACTCTGTTGATAGTTTATTGTTCAGGATGTGCAGTAAAGAATCTTCAGGACGTCGGGCAATGGGGTCTACTTTCAAGAATAAAGTGGTACTTCATCAAACTTTTACTACAGAAATACCACCACCTTCTTCGTCCTTCAATCCAAACATGTAGATACGAACTTGGTCTATTTGCTTTTTGTATTTTTTCCTAATTCGTATTCAAAATATGCATCATTTTTCATGGCTAAAATATTACTTCCATTTGAATGCTGCTATTAATAGTAGTGGTGGATCGATATTAAAACAGTAAAGCTCACATATATACAAAGAACTGATGAAACATTTTCACTGTTCAGAAATCATTAGTTCCTGCAGTGGTGTCCTCACTTGTACGACAAACTAAATACTTCCTTTATTCGTGAGTATACCTTACAGTAGTTCTTAAATATCATAATTTTACAAAAGATATAACTTAGACAACGTGCAGGCACCACCTAGAATAGCATTTTAATGAAATTAAAGGATAAGGGTGACACATGTAATAATCCTGTCATAAGATCTACGAAATCTCATGGGATGTGCAGCCAAAAAACTGAGCAGTTCTTTAGGATAAGGAAATTCCTAGAAGTTGCAAACCGATGGTTGAGCACATTCTCCTAGTTCACCCGATACCTCATGAATTAGTTTAGAGCAAAGATTACCGCAAATTAGTTAGGAATTGCATAAAATATAAGGCAGTCTTTCGAGAGGTGGGATTAAATCGTGCCCTTTCTGATCTCCATGTACGATTGAGTTACAGATGTAAGATGAATAATGAAGAGAGGATACTACAAACAATGGATAAATGTAGCCGCCTAAAAATCATAAGAAGAACCTTTGCAATGCCGCAAACCAGATGAGCACGATGTTGTTGCTCAATTTTGTTGATCAGTGCCGGAAAATCGCGCATTTCTTCGATAGTTGGATAGAAAACAGGCACTTCGATCGTACCAGTAGGTGCGAAGGATGGGTGATTCTGATTGTTGGCAGAGGTACTAGCCGCAGGTGTATCCATGATTTGTGTTGTAAATCTGAAATTCGGTAACAATTTTATGTTTAGAGCCTGGAGTCAACTTTGCAACATTTCGTCCATCTCGCATTTTCTAGCTATAAATCTGAACTGTTTGCTTTCGAAGCTAAATTCCGGTAATCATATGCGATTATAAAATTGATTAGAACTATTAGATTCCTCCCTGGATAGTTCGAACTACACAATATTCGCGAACTAGTATTTAATTTCTGGAAAATATCAGGTAGAATTTTGCGAAAGCAAGCAGAAAGGGTGTTTCATTCTCATCGCCGAAACGATGGTCATGAATCTCACAAGTTATTTAGGTGTTTGAGCACTGAGACTCTACAAACCTTCACAGCTTCTAATTTACTAATATCCCTAACACGAGGTAATGCACAACAAGCCAATTGTCAATAGCGTTTTAATGGATTTTGCTTCTTGAAACTCCCTTACTACCCCCCTCCCCCTCCGGTTCTGCAATTATTTAACCTTCCCACACAGAACGTCATCCTGTACATTAAGCAGAACTCCTGACTTATGACCAATGCGCTAATAAAATCAGTATTTCAACACTGTGCGAACAGTATATTTGAAAATTTTAGAACATCTGCTTTTCTAACGCATTCAGACAACATAACTGTGCGTATAATCAAACATCTTCCATTGTAAGAAGTCAAACAAGCAAAAATGAATTACTAATTAAGATCCTCTTGTGGAAAGCTAAAAACTAGAAGCTACTAGCCTGAACGGAATTAGTCAAGAGGCTTTTCAACCCGGTCATTTTCTTCGACCCGTTTGTTCAAATTTATATCAATCTACTACCTTTGCATAATCACAATTCTTTTCCAACTGGGATCGAAAAACAATGCAGTTGAATTTTGATTTCCTAGCTTGTTGTGAAAATATTATTGTGCTTGTTTTTACAAATCACGAATAAAACCATTGAACGATAGCTCTTGAAGAATCTTTCCATAAGCATAACATTAAGTCAAAACAACGAAGATGACAAATACGGTATAAAAAATGACTTCAGAAAATAAGTAAGACAGAAATTTCTCCAGTCCTACCTATTCGAAAAGAAAAGATCATTTACGTAGAGAATGCAAAATGAATCATGAACTCAAGATGTAGAGTTTTGTCAAATTATTCATAAGCAACAACAAAAGCAGCAATAGTGGCCGTTAAATGATCAAGTAAAATAAAACGAAATTAGCACGGATGTTACTTAGCAATAACCTTGTAAGTAATCAAAGCATATACACACATATGTATCTGCATGTACACACATAACAGGTATATAATATATGAAGTAATAGCCGATTTCGCTGATCTTTGAAAATATCTTTCATGCTTCGCAACTGAGAGATAATTTGCCACAACAACCCTAGAGGTAACAAAATTAATCTTATGACAAACTGGACACTTCAACTTTTACTTTATGTGAAACTAAAACACAGAACAAATTAATTCTGGATATCTAGAACAAGACAATCTCATCAGGTTAAGGTGCACATAAAAGGTTGAAAATAACGTAAAAGAAACCAGAGCTCTGAAAAAAAACGCAAAACGAAAACTGCATTCGAATACCACTCCCCTTGGTTTAAAGCTGCAGTTGACTAGAAATCGATATACAGCCATACCCCAATTCTCTTGCCAAAATTTGAATAATTCAATCGATAATGAAGGTATTTGTCCGTTAGAAATTTTACGAAAAGAGATGATGTTTCCGAAGAAGTCCAAGCCTTCATTTACTCGCACTTCCAAAAACCCAACCTGCCCTTCACCGATGAACTATTCCGCAACACTCAATGCCCAACGCTGACCAAACAAATCCCTCACACAACTCCCAACAACCACCTACATCGAGCCGTAAGCTGTACGGTTAGTTGAATTCTATCAATCTCCTTGATACTTGTGGCTCGCTATGCAACCACAACATCCTTGATACTAATAGGTTTGCAAACTTCACAAACCACCACCATGTTGAAGGTTCCACTGAAGAGATCAGTCATTCATTGCTTTGGTTTACGCTGCTTGGTATAACAAAGAACTTTGAGGCACTAATTCAGGCTATTTCATTAAATAACCTATTGATCATTCGAATGTTGAAACAACAACGAACAACAGAAACAACATGTAATGATTAAAATATGTATTGATATAACATAAATAGCAACAATTCATTGATAGAATTCTGCTTGTTCCTGTCAAAAATCAATCAGAAAGTTATAAACAGCATTATTTGTTCTCATTATCCACTTGTAAGGCATCAATGACCATTTGCGATATTTGATTGGTCAACTCTTCATTTTTGAGCCTCGCCTGTGCACTCATTGTTCTTGATATATTGTCTTCTTGAGGAATGAAATATCGTCTAAAAACATCCAAACAGCATGAAGTTAGTCATAGTAAGAATCGTAATATAAACAAGCAGCAAGAGAAAATATCCGGAAAAAATAACTGGAAAGTTGCTCGGAAATTAAACAATACTATAAGAATTTGATTTTGCATCTGATTTTCTGATTCTAAAAATTCTTTACTACCTGGAGATACCCTTCAATATAGCTGTATGCCAGTCTCCACCAGTTTGATAAACTTCATGAATAACTCGTACTATACTCGTAAAAGGAAGAAAGTGAAAGTTGTGAAGTCTGCAAAATTCTCAGCAGTTATAGATGCAAAATATAAAACAAATGTCAAATGACAATAAATTGTCTAAAAATATCCTTTTTCTATAAAAAGATTTCGAGATAAAAAACAGGTATTTTCTTCTTTACTTTCAATGTAAAATTAATCCACAAATCTACAGATTCATACATTTGTCTGTCACTTTAAAATTTCTCAAGAATACTTTTAAAAAAATTTTTGCTCAAATTTAGAATTTTAGGCATGAGTTAAATAAAAACATACTTGAAATGTTCATTAAATGGTATACGTGCTGTACGACAACCTCGCTTTCTAGCAGCACCAAGGGGTAACCGATTATCACGTCCCAAACATATTACATAAACTTCATTATTTAGTGGAGTTCGTATTACTTGTTTGGCCCATCTAAAAATTATTCATCATTATAATACATGCAAGCAGCAGATGTGAATTCTTATCTTTTAAGCCTTCAGAAGAGAAAAAAACAACAATAAAAAGATAGCACAATTTAAATACTTGGCAATATAAATGATATCTTCTTTGTCGTACAAATCAACCACATCTCTATCTGTATAAAGTGGCATAATTGTCTGGTGAGCATACTGAGTCTTCAGAAACCTAAAAGGTTTTTGATTCTTTAAATGTACGGCTTTCATCTTCATCTCTTGTACAAACGTGAAAATTTACTTCGTGACATCCTGACAGTTCGGATTATTTTCGTCGTAGTTGACAATCGACAAATCAAACGGTTCTCGACGTCGAAAATTTTCCTGACATCAGCAACAATATATTCAATCAATATCAAATTCGTTAAAATTTAAAATTAATGGTAGCTTATCCAAATCTTACATTTCTGTTGGAATTGTACCATTTTGAAAAAATTAGATATTCAAGAGCTTTCCTATTACAGCACTCAGAAAGTTCACTTGTAAGATGTATTCCAGTTGGGTAGCAAGACGAGATGAAAAGTCATCGAATTTTTCAGCAATAAACTGACAGTCCAAAACAAGTCGTGGTTTTTCGTTAAGCCGTAATGTTTTCCACACCGCTGCTCCCTCGATATGTTTAATTCCTATATATACATATTACCGATTACTAGTGGTAACTTCCTTGAATTCAAAAGCTCATAAGTAGGTCGCAGTATGTCGAATTAATTGTCACATCATTTTTAGTAAAAACTAGAAGTGCAGAATCTTACTAACACTAGCCATGCTGCTTTAACGATACTTTACAGCATTAGAAGTCCTTCAAAACTATTTTAACTAATGTTTTTATAAATAAAGAATATTAAGTTAATGTAACCATTTGCTAAGTCGAAAACCTTTCATGTCTGTCAGCATTTCACCAATGAAAATAAAAATCTATTTCAGAAATTGGGTCCCACTTACTTCTTTCATTACGCTCCATATTAGAAGAAATCAATTCATACATTGTTGGACCGTAACCCATGCCGCCAGCATCAAACTTTGCACGCTTAAATTAGTAGTAAAACAATTACGTAGATCGATAGAAAGAATTAGGCATGATTTCCATTGAGAATGTAAGACAATAAAATTAGAAAAACCTAGACTCGAAAAAAATTTGATGAGTGATTATTGATAATCAATCACAATGTATTAATAAATTTTCCGAATTAGAGACTAATTTTATTGTCTCTACGTTTCCGTATTATTTGAAGATTCCAGTGAAAAAATTTCGATCATAACCCGATCCCTTCCTAACCACCACTTCTCCACTATATTTTTGAAGATTTCCATTTCTGGTTCTTCATTTTTAAAATAAATTTCGCTTGCGTTATATTAATTTCTTTGTTTTGTTTTTCGTCCCAAATTTCTATCATAACATATTTCCTATCTACATGTAATCCTCATCAATCTTTTTTCAGTCATCCGTACGCTTCTATCTGCAAGATCCTAACCCACCTTGATATCCCAAGGTTCACGAATTTCAACACAAAATACCTGAAAATTGAGTAATGCATTTCGTGCATCTACAATTGCCTTCTTTTTAGCCTCGCGCATTTCATCACGAAAAACATGTTTCGCATATGCTCGTAAATAGGCTACTCGATCTTCCGTTTTCTCTATTGTCATCAACTTTTCCCATTGTTTATCTCGCAAAATAGATGGTGGATGTGGCATCATCCATTCCATTATCTAATAAAATTTGAATAAATGGGATTTTTTGCCATGAAAAGCTTGAGTGATAAACAGAAACAGAAGACAGAAAAACTAATTCAAACACAAAATTACTTCAACTTCTGCTATTATTTTATCAACCAATTGACGAGAGTTTGAGTCCAATGAAGTTAAAAACTCTGGCGATGGCTTCAGTTTTGATTTTCCTTCATCTTCGGACATATCCCAACTGGCCGCTTCAATTGAAAATACTCTGTTACAGCAAATACGAGTTGAAGAGGACGGGCAGGAAGTAATAAATGTTGTGAAGCTGTAAAAATACGAAATCTAAGCTGATGATATTGCGAATGAAGCAATATGTATGTATAATTCCATGTAAATATTTAATTACTTGCGGACAAGATGGGACGGCTAGCTTGGGGAATATCAAAGACTTCTAAAGTATCATATTCGTACCTCCTAAACGTGCACCACTTCAAATACATCCTTGATAATGATATTTTGTGATGAAGATATAAATTATATTACCGTTGAATGAGATCCCAATGCAAATTTTGACATTTTGTTCCGAGTATGAAGGTCAGACGACAAAATTTTTCCATTCCTGAAAAAATACGTTCATCCTAAAATCACTCGAGAATCTACAGTACTATACAAGACAATCAGCCAAGGACCACTCCATAGTCCAGGAATTTTCCTGGAAAAACCGACCACTCCAGCTTCAACTCAGATTTCGAACCTCAGCTTCTATTTTCTCATTCGCTAAAACCTGGATACCTAATAACACGCTTCCTAGCAAATTCTGACAATCTTGCCGTATCTCACTTTTGTTCGCTATCTTCTTTTTGTCCCTCCAACCAGTCGCTTTGGATTGTCTTCAAAATCTGCTGTGAGTCGTGATGACTGAGAGTTTTTTGCACTTCCGTTAGAATTTTAGTCCGATCGATCAACCTCTCAAATTGTTAAGAATGTAAAACTTCACTCAATTCTTAAATCTAACAGCTAGTAGTGGTCAGTAGACAATGTTTCGCATCCATAAGCATGCATTGAGCGACGGTATAATGCACGATTTGTCAAAATCAATTTTCCATAATTTTTAAAATTTGGGAATTCTTTCGCTTATGAAATGCATCTCGGATGCTACAAATTTAGCTTTCGGAATAATGCGGGTCGTTAAAACGTGTCACTGCGACGCACCTCAACAAGCCGCTACTGTCTATTTTTCTGCGTGTTTTCGAGGCTTTGCTTCTTTTATTCTTGAAAAACGATTGATCATGTTGTTTTAACTCAGTCAGTGACTCGAGCTATCCTACAGTATACACATACGCAGCACATAACGTTGATGTATTGGATAACGTTGGTGCTTGTTTAAATCTGACGGTAGAGTTCTTGAAGGAATATTTATGCCAAATGCGAAAAGAGAAGAAATGGATACCACAGATGACGATGTAGATGCCAAAATTTTTTCAGCTGCTGAGAGTGAAGGGGAAAGCGGCGATTCTGATAGAGAGGTAATATCTTATCGATATAATTCTTACGTGAAAGATACTAAGTACCCTAGTTCTTGAGAACTTTTTTCAAATAAAAATTACATAATTATATAGTCATTGAAATCCAACATACATTTGTTCGTTAATGTCAAATTTTTTTCGAAATCAGATAATCTGAAGCAAGAATTGACTCCAAGTCATGTTATTTAACACTACAGTCTTTTAATTGCAGCTGCAAATTGCATTGAATGCGGGTCTACTGAAAACTGATAGGCTGAATTATGTTGTGGAAAAGAAGAGACCAATCATAAATAAAAAAGTATGATATCCAGTTCATTAAACAAGATAGATCGGTTCTAACAGTAAAAAATTCTTTTTCGTCGTCCAGTTAAGTCTGTTTCTTTTTCTGTGATTGTTGTTAACAGTCGTGATTTCACATGAATTTTGCACAGTACAGGCTGAAATGGAGGATGAAGTTGCGAAACTGAAAAAGAATTTATCATGGCTAGAAACGCTAGATGTAACAGTAAATAATGATCAGGTCGGTGAAAAAATGCTTAACGACGATTTTGAACGTGAAATAATTTTGTAAGTTATTTTGTATTTTTTTTTCTTTACGTTCCAACATGTAATTCATTTCCAGATACTGAATGTTTTGAATCTGTATTTAAAAAAGATGTCACAGATAATTTGTTGCAGTTACAAACAAGCTGAGAAGGCTGCACAGGTAGCGGTGTTACGACTACGTGAAATGGGTGTAAAGATTTTTCGACCGACAGATTATTACGCGGAAATGGTAAAAAGTGATCAGCATATGCAGAAGGTCAATTTATTTTTTGCTTGGTTGTTAATTTGGTGCATGAAATCTTTCTGTTTGTTCAGAAACACTCGATGTATTACTCATTTCACAAGAATTAGTGCTGATATTTTTTCATTCCATTATAAGTACATTCACGAAATTAGTGGTTTTAATGTTATACTGTTTGTAGATAAGGCAACGTATGGCAGATATCGAAGAAGGCAAACAGAAGTTGGAAGCAATTCGTAGAATTCGTCAGGAAAAGAAGTTTGCAGCTAAGGTGCAGAAAAAAGTTAGTTTTTTATCAGCTTTTTATAATCATGATTGTAGATGAGGTCTTAATTTCATCATGGTTTTTTCCCGCTTTGTAGTAAAGTGCACTGCAGTTTACTTGTTAATTTAGGTAATGGAACGGAAACAAAACGAAAAAAAGATTTTGGCAGAAGCAGTGAAAAAACATCGAAAAGGAGTTAAGTCACATCTGGATGCCATACTCAGTAATGTAACGAAGTTGCAGGATGCTGAGGTTTTTTTCATTTGTTGGTGTTAAATAATGCATTGCAGTAATGCGAACATTTCAATAAAATTCAGTTATCTTTTGAATTTTGGCTTATATCAAGCAGTTTTTTTTCACTGCAGGAAAAAAAGGATGTTCAGGTGGAAGTAAAAAGGACTGAGAAAGAAAGAATGCATGGAAGAAATAAGAAATCTCGTCGAGTAGCCCGGGACAAGAAGTATGGATTTGGCGGACAGAAGAGAAGATCTAAAAAAAATGATAAAAATAGGTAAGTCCCTTTAAAATACACTTGGCTTTTTATGTTTATATTTCAGTAAGATTATAAATAAAGCAGTTGTTTGAGATTGAAACAACTGCAGATTTTCGCATAAATTTTTTCAGCTTTGAAGAAATTGCGACACCTGCAAGTCTAGCACGTAAGATTAAAGGAAGTCATTTTGGCGTGAGCGTGCGGAAAAGTGGTGCGAAACAAAGAAAAAAACGATGATGCACATTTCTTTATTATGTGTTTAACATAAGAGTGGGTACAACGCATGTTATTTACTTAACTTTGCTGCTCGCACAAATCAAAACCACAGATATCTCTTGTAGTGTCATGATTTTGCTGAAAGATTTAATAAACTGCAAGATTGCAGTGGTTTTTTTCATATCCTTTTTGTAGTTTGCTCAATTTTTTATGAATTGAATAGAATTGAATGAAATCATTTTTTAGCTGTTTTGGTGACAGTTTATTCAGATCAAAGTGTTGTTACTCATTGCCTTTGTTTTTGTTGGTGGATAAATACTCTTTATCAATCAATTCTTTTCTGTTTGACAACGTGTGAACATCTGAGATATTACTATTTGAAAAAATCTCTTGATTTAAAGGAACAAGTCTACCACTGAGAAGTTTCCTAATATAGTGGCAGTTTATGTACACAGTTTATATACACTGTGACGGCAATAGGGTTCGTATCGCGTGATGCTTGGGGCCCACACTAAATTTAGAAATTAAAAAGAAAAATTCGTTTTCGAATTGTTGAACATGGGGTGGTTGTGAAGATTCTAAGCATTTTAAATGTGACCTGACCGATATCTGATTGCAGTTATGGTTAGCAATAAATGAACGTAATCTCAGTTGCATAAATATGGTGATAGTGAGTCTCTTATGGGGGTGTATTATATTTATGGTATTGTTTTCCGTAACATTTGGTAGTTATTGCATGCTGAAACGACGAATGCGAGTGAAGAATCATGCCGAGTAAGTTTGATTAAGTGCTCTTTTTTACTTTTTTTTTGCTAAAGATAAAGCATAAGTATTTCCATTAAGTCAGTTCACATACTTTCTGGTTTCATTATTGCTGCCGAATTTTTTCCAAACAGATTTATGATGTTTTGAATTTATTTTACTTGCATTCATGGCAGAATTTTTACACGTGCAAAAAACACTCCCTTGTTTTGGCAATGTGGTTCTCAGAAATTTCGAAACTACCTATACTGCTTTGTAGGGATTTCATTTGCCACTTTTATTAAATTGCTAAATTTGCAGGAAAGGAAGTCTTGCCATTTCACTGAGTAACTGTTTTGCTTGTGGCATATTCTTGTCATCATGTTTCCTTGGTCTCCTGCCACATATCCGAAAACATGAAGAACACATCCGAAGTCTGTGGACTAAAACAGCTGGTCACTCCGATCTATCTTCGCATATATTTTTAAATTCGGAATTGATTGTCTTGATGGGCTTTCTTTTAATACTTCTCCTTGAAGAGATAGGTTCTTATATCTTTTTTGATATTTTTAAGGAGAATCTTTATTGGAACGCAAAATATCTACATTTACTAATGATAGTAGAGTAATTAGTCTTATTAACGAAGAAATATTTTTGTGTCCATACATTTTGTTTGTTACTGCCGAGAAAATGATTCTTACTTAATGAAAATAATTCTCTTTTTTAGCTTAGTCATTGGACGATAATTCTATTATAAGTGATCACTATAACGATTGCTCACATTTCTCAATAATATTCTCTGTATATCTTTAGGTGGTCCATATGTTTCACAAATCTGGCTCTAATGGAATGCTGAAATATTCCGCTCAAATGAAACGCATATCAAGTAGTAAATCTTCTGAGAATGTGTTAAACAGTACCACAACTTCGGTAAGATGGGATGAGGATACTGAGCTGCTTTTCTCAGATAATGCTATTACCGAAGATTTTAGCGCTCGAGCTGATAATCCTGTAGCAATTGAATTTCGGCATTTCAATGATAAGGTTTATTTTTCCTAAGTGACACAATATCAGCAAGTAAAGTTGCTATTAGTAATAGTGTATCTTCCGAATTTCGGATACATTTTTTGTACTCTTCAAATTGATTTTTTCAAAATCATGTTGATTGTTATTTGAGGATATTGATATTAATAAAAAATGTGCGAAATTTCAAAATTGCTTGAGTACTTAGCAGTTTTGTAAAAAAGTATTTAATAACAGTGAATATATCACTAATTAGAAAATGATTGTTGATCTCAAGATGATTCTTCATCTGAAGATATGATGTAAAACATTTTAGGCCGCCCAACGACATAACGATGGTGTATATTCTCATTATGATTTTCTTTCACCAGACATGTCACTTAGCGCATTTGTTTTATTGTTTGGTCTCTTAACACACTCGATATTTGAAGGTATCGCATTAGGATCGTCGGTAAGTTTTTTTTTTGCTTTTTATTTCTGGTGTCTGTGCAGGATTATTGTCATTACTGTCATACTCTTCTTTTGAAGAGTACCACAAGTAACCAAGGCATATGATTAATATTAATTGAAATGGAACTGATGTCAAATTGTCCGTATTTGTGTCACTCTCGGTCAACATCTGCAAGCTGACGTGCCTTCTAGACTTATCTTTGACCCTTAAAATTTAATTATGTAGTACTGCTATGTATTTCGTGCACGCCATACAAAGTTTAGTTGATTATAGTTTTCTACTTTTCACCCCCTTTTCAATCACTTTCGCTTTTACTGCTGTAGTAGTTATTACTTGAATCTAAATTTATGTGGTGTTGTGCATGAAATAACCTATTTTTAGTTATTGTGATCAATGTGACTGATTTTATCTAATCGGGATTTTGGTTATTTTCTCCTGATCAAAAATTGCCGCTTAAATATTTATATTAGTCTTTTTTGTCTTGATTCGACTTAAAATGTGTGTGCAAGTTGCCATATATAAACATATATACATATATTATGTTTAATGTATAGTTTTGCACTGTAAAGAATGTAATTCTCTTTAAAAGTTACTGCAAAATTTGGTTTCAGTATTTATTTGCAGCTAATCTCAACAGAGTTCTACAGTCTTTTAATTGCCATTATGATCCATGAAGTACTCTGTTCATTTGCCTTGGGTGTTAGCTTAGCGCAACAAAATACTACTCCTAGAAGAGCATTCATATCATCAGTGATACTCGCAAGTAGTATTCCAATGGGTATGTCATCATCTATTATAGTAAGTTTAATTCTCAAAGAATTATTTTTTAGATATACGAAAATAAATATTCACATTTTCTCATCAGTTAGATGATGCGAGAAGGATTTTTTCTTAATTTCAAAGTCGAACTTAGAGCTGCGAGATAAATGCGAAGTAAATTATGGTAGTAGTATAAAGAAAAATTTTTTTAAACAATTTTTTAAATGGAGGGTTTGCAAAAATTATTGGAACTAACTAAATTTGAAATGGCAGGGCTGTGTAACAGGCACATCACCGTTTGTTATCAAGAAAAACTATGTTATACCAGCTTTCCGTTCCTTCTCGCATTCTTCCGGTATTTCAGTACGTTAGTAACTTTTCATTAAAAATTTTTTCATCCAAAAAAAAAGTTTGCTACTCTCAGATAAATTCCATGAAAACATTCACTGCACTGCTGATTCGATTTGTGTTGGAAGGATTCGCAGCTGGAACGTTCATTTATGTTGCATGTGTTGAGATGCTGAGTTCCGAATTGAGTGGTCATGAGCATGATATAAAGCAAGGCCTATCTAAAGCGCTGGCGGTAATTATTGGTGTATTTGCGTTCTTCTTTGTTAACGTTACTTTCGAACAACGATCGCGCTCTTCATATTCGTCTTCACAACGTGCTGCAATAGAAGCAATTTCAGTAACACCTTCTGTGGAAACTGCCTATTGATTCTGATGGTTATTGATATTCAAACTTTTTTTGTGGTCTTTAGAGACAGCTTTTTCGATGTGATTTGATATTTTTTTACACAGTTATCTGACTGAATTTTTTTGAGGAAGAAAAGTTATGTTCAAGCTTGTTAATCGTACCTGTTCGTACACCTAGACGTTTTCTGTATAGAACAGTTCGGTTTTTCTTTCTCTCTAAAGTTCTATTTTTGTTATACAGATCTTCATTCTACAATTATTGCTTTCTTATTTATATGAGCTTTCAATATTTTAAAATTTCTTAAAATGCCGCAATGCCATTACGGCACATGTCATATTATTATATGTGCGTAAGTAGTACTTTCGCAATTTCTTGATTTTAGTTATAATCTTAAAGGGATTTTAGAGTTTCGTCCAATTTTATTTACAGTTTTTTTCCTTCCAGCTTTTACTTGATTTTCGTGAATGTGATTTCAGTATTGTGAATTTGGAAAAATTAGATTAGTGGTGTTTTTGCATTACTGTAAATCGTTATTGGTAAGTAATAGTGAGTGTTTGTAACGCAAAATTGTGTATTATTATTCCAAAGAAGCAAGTACTGAACACATGCATTAAAACATATATAACGAATGCAATGTATGCTTCCTGATGTGTGGAAATACTTCATGATGATCTTAACAATTATTCTCTTTTTTGAAACTGCTAAGAGAAAGAAATAAAATACTCTATGTGTTCCCATTCTTGTTCCACCGGCTTTGTATGCCACCTATTTATCCATTTTTCATACGCTGTTCCATTGTTGTGTTGATATTCTTGTTAATGTTAGACTCTTTCGACAATTACCGTCGTATTGAATATTTCGCAATTACAAATCTTTTTAGCCATAAATTTATTATGTGGTATTTCAAACAGAAACTGGTGGATTGCACATAAAAGTCTGCAGGACCTTCATCTTGATGGCCGAGTTCGTCTTTCAAAAGATAATCCGAGTACGAAGTACTGATATGGCAGTACTTGATGAAAATGCTTATTACGAAACTATTTATTCCGGTATCAGGTGAATTTAGTGAAATGTAGTTGAGATTTATAGGCATGAGCGATAAATGGATGTTGTATTTGGGTGTGTAATATTTACTTGAAGAACTGCCGAACATAAAAAACTATGTAGTTCAAACAAATTATCCCTTAAAAACCAAAAATTTTCCCTTGAAACCAAAATTTTTTTTTAATTTATGAAATTTTTAAACTTAGTACCTTGATTTTACTAATAGTCTGCTTTTGCATTTTAGTGTGCCAAACCGGAGATTCTATGCAATAGAATCGCCATTTCAAACGGATTCGCAAGCTTTTGCTGCATTATCTGAAAAGATATCCATCGCAAACGGAAATAAGCCAAAACGTAAACGAAAACATGGCGTATCTTCAAATATCTGTTGTGATTTACAAGAAGTAGATTTATGATCTTTTACAAGATTTTATTACTACTTCACCAAGTTATTCAATTGGCAAGTGATCTTGTTCGTTAAACTTATCAGGCTTTATTGTGTTCTTGAAGTATTTACGTCACTTGCTTAATTTTTCATTAGTTTCAATGGATTTCATATAGTTCTGCTTCACATTACTTCTAGAATCATTTGAAATTTTGTTCAGGTCAGTGCGGTTTTAAAGAAGATATTAGAAAGAGCAGTTGCAATTGGCGCATTTGACAAAAATCGGTATGGGCTGACACCATATTCTTCTAATGAAGTCTCATTGGACTTCAATAATTGTCTAGCACGACAGCTAGCTTTTGCTTCAACTTCATTTCCTTGTCCACTATCCTGTTATACGAGGCAGCCGCACACTACAAAACAAAACATCAAAGAAATACGTTTAAATGAAGAAAAGAGGTGGCTTCGGTGATTTCTTGTTTAGGTTTAAGTTTTGTGCTAAAAAATTATGGAAGAAATTTATCTTTTAATTTTTGAGGTGTTTTTTTCAGAAAGTTTGCTGTTTACTTTAACATTTAAGCGTTTATTCAAACAATTTTTACTAGTTTTTGTATAACATACTTTTGTAATTGATATATATATATATATATATATATAATGTCATTTTAGAATTATTGTTGATAGTTCAAATGAACTTATCATGTGGGTAAATGCCGAATCGAAAGTTGTTATAGCTGAATGCAATGGTGAAAAATTCATCTTACCTCCATTATCATCTTTCATCATTAACGATGTATCCGTATCAAGGTCACTGATCAAATGTAAGTTTATATATGGACGAGCGACTTGTTTAATTTTGATCAATTTTCTCACGAAAAACCTTATTCGTTTTGTTTTTGAAAGTGCTAAATCATCTCCTTTCTCTGATATAGCATTTTGATGACGTTTGACAAACTTTTTTAAGCTCTGTTGATTTCAAACAGGTTTTAGTTAAGTGAGAAATGACATTCATTTCAGGTGGGAAACAGTTCGATTTCATATTATTGGATCCGCCATGGGACAATAAATCTGTTAAGAGGAAAACTGTGTTAGTTAACGTATTCCTAACAGTTAATACTTTTCAAAATTCTATAGCTAAAAAATAGGAAAAGAACATCCAATAATAAAAGCGACTTTTGCTGAGAATTTTGATGGTGGTCTTGCAGCTATCCAACATACAAGAATCAAATGTGGTTGTCTGATTTGTATATACCGGAACTTTTAACAGAAATGGGACTGTTCGCAATATGGGTTACAAACAATGAGAAGCACTTTAAATTTATTGATGATATCATTGAATATTTTGGTTTTGAAAAAATTGCAACTTGGCGGTGGCTTAAAGTTAGTTTTACTACCATTGATTTTCATGTTTGGTACCTTGAAATGTGATTTAAGGTTCTTTTGATAGTGATCTCGCACATTTTCCGATTTTTTATATGAAATATTTGGACGCATTTAGCTGAAGTAAGACTCTAATGAATTAAAATTTTGCCTATACAAACCAATTTTTATCAAACTGAATTAAACTTTGTTTAAATCGGACATCAATTTCTTGTCATTTAAAGTTTAAAATTCTCTTTCGTTCCTAAGTAATACCACAATCATGGATAAGACGGAATATTGCATTTCAACTTTACGGTCATACTTAAAGTATGGGTTACTGATTGTACCTTCTGATGCATTATAATACATTTAGGAGGGAATTATAATTATTTTAATACTATTTGAACGTTTTGGAAACTTTTAGGTAACAAACAGTGGTGAACCCGTTTACAGCCTGAATAGCCAACATAAGCAACCTTTTGAAAGTGTTGTATTTGCTTCTAGCAGTGACGCCCATAAGCGTTATGTGAAGATCGTTGACGAATTTGTCTTAATCAGGTATACATTTTGAATATCCATGAAATTCTGCTTTTAAGGCTCATCGAGACATATTCCCAAAAGTTTTTAGTGCTAGAAAAGGTATAGTCAAATATGTCAAGAAGAGCAAGCGAACTGTGTTTAGATATCTTGTTCTACGTAGACTGCTTCTTTGATTACCAAGCATATCATTCCTAATTTTTTTTGTTTTTGACATGCTTTTAGCCCTACTGAGTAAATGTGTCCTAATGATTGATTTAAACCCAGAATTTCCCATGTTTTCCCAATGAATTTGTCAAAAATGAAACTTCAAGTTCACCATTATCAACACTTTATGCTGAAAGAATTTCTCAACTATTTGTCCTACTTAACAAAGGTTCTAGTCTGACATCATAACTTTCTACTATTTTTGGTCAGTTTTTAACTTTTTCTAGCACTCCATCTGTAATCCATTCACGAAAACCACCGTTGCTTCCAGTGTTACAAGCGCTTGGAATTCTTGAAGAGTCTGCAGAACAATTGGAACTGTACGGGAGATATCTATTACCACGAACAACAACTGTGGGCTTTGAAGCGGCTAAACTGCAAAACATGCGATATTTTGTTTGAGTATGCGACTAAGATAAAAATTAGAATTTTGCCGTTCAAAACTAGCAGCATTTATAACATCGTTCCATTATTTATTTTGTTTCGTATATTCAGATAAGACGATATCAAAACGGAAACGATGAATTATCAGTCAGTCTGATAGGATGTAGAACGTATATAGGTCTTCGGTTTGCTAAAGATGAAACGTTCATTTCACTTATTAAAAGAGAGTACAGAATCGGATCGCAACTCGTCGTCGATTTCCATAAAAATCCAAACATCATTGGGAAAACAATGAAAGAAAGACAATATTATAAAGGAAGAACTCTGGTGTCCTCAGAAAAAAAACTCCTTGAGCTGAGCGCATGATGTTCAGTGTGCATTCATTTGTTCCGCTATTATTAGCAGTTCGCTCTTAACTCTCACATCAGCTTCCGACTTCATTCTTTTGAGTAATTGCTACTCACAAAAATAAAGTATTGATGAACAGTCGCTAAAAATAGTTTTAAAAATTATTTTATTCACACAGAAACAAAAAATGAATTTCTGTTTGATAAACTGGTGAAAGTAGGACTTTTCAATAAGTGGGAAAAAATCATCTATCACATAAGAGATGCTTCAATCATTTTCAAAAAAGTGAACAATAACATAGAAAAGAGAGTTTGGATCCCTTGCTAAAATACAGATGAAATTGCCCCTTCCACCTAAAATAGTAAGATAAATAGAAAATAAATCTAATTCTTAATACTTCGAACAGATAGTTTATCTTCTAAAACCTGTGTCTGGCAAACACCGCACTATATGAAATTCATAACAGGCGGTGATAAACTTCACGGTTTTGCGCCTACACTGCTTTTGTGAAATTCCAATTGTGCTCATCCGATTTACGCAGTCCTGAAAAATCCAATTCTGTGAAAACCAACAGAGGTCAAATTCGTTCGCGTATAGTGTTGGTTCATGAAATTTAATTCTTACAATGACAGAGCTGTTCTTTTGGAATGCAGTGACACTAAAGGTTGTTCGTATTATCTGATCTGTCTACTTTTATCGACCATTCAATATTTTAACCAAATTATAATCCAATATTTACAAAATTACATACTTGATAATGAAGTTTCAGTTGAGAATTGGACATTAGAACCACCCGGGGTTATTTACGCATTTCATTTCTTGCTGATAAAACAATCGCATATCCGATTTTGCAAATCGTTGATTCGCCTTTGCTATTCTGAATAAAGTTCATCTACCACAAAAAGGAGAGGGTTTGCTATAAAAAGCATTATTAATCACTACAAATGAAATCGAATCTATGCAAGCTGAAAAAAGCCATTTAATCCAATCTATAAAGCATTTCCATTTTCTGCTCAAAATAGGAATGTTGGTGTAAATCAAATGAAATCATTTTTTTAAACCGAACTCAGACATAAAAAAGCTATGGAATTGAAATCGAGGATTCATGAGAGCTGAAACAATAACTGAAGCGAAGCACACAAAATTTATAAAGCGGACTGTAGGAATTCAAAAAGCGTAAATGAATACAGTGCAATTGTCTCGGACGACTTCATTACTAATTGCATTATAGGAGTTAAAAAGGTTGATAACAATAACATAAGTGCAATGTGTAACTCTGCAGCTTCTTGTAACAATGTAGACACCTTCTGTAAAAAAAGGGTGACAATGTACAGATGAAATTCGTTTTTAAACTATTTGATTATTTACACTGAAACGAAATTCTAGAAAAATAATAAAGACTGCCATAAATACAGCAAAGAAGTGGTAAATTAAAAAAACGCGGAAAAAATTCGGCAGGAGCAGGAAAAAGTCCACTGCTTTATAAAGTCTTCCGCAATTCTCATTTATGTGACTGAGAGGAAAATATCGGAACAGAGAAGCGCATCACTTCCAACATTTTTGAATGCGATTGTGTCGCCTGCTCACATTTCATAAAACGGAAATCCTCCAGGTGCGACCCACTTATTGAGTAACGGGAAATAATGAAAAACAATATTCATTGCTGAATGGAACTTTGAATCTTTCCGAGACAAAGAAGTGTGATCAATGCTGTTTGTTTTGTGAACGAAGTTGGGTTAATAACGTGGAGTGTTGCGTCTTTGAAATTTGTAGTAGAGAGTCAAAAGTATGTTGTTGCTGAGGCTAAAAGCAAACCAATTAGAGATTGTCAGTATGCACTCGGGCAGGAATTTTCTCTTCTTAAAATGATGAAATGTCCTAATTTTTTAGACTTATAGTCGTTCACAGTTTATCCGCAACTATTTATGCCTGCGTCTCAAATTTCTGATTCTCATGAACAGTATTATTATGAGAGATGAATTTGGAAATCATCCGTGTTGATCTCTTAGAAATGCACAAGAATGTTCCGAGTAGTTTTAAAAATTTGAATGAATGAGGGGAAGGAGGAAAAAGACGAAGAATAGTGTCAAATCAGCCGTATGACCTCATTCCTGCAGCACTGTGAATCTTCTCCCACAAACTATCATATCGCGCACTTCGTCGGGTTGACGATCAGCCTAGCGCTTAAGAATCTCTTTCTCAAATCCAAAATTTCAAATTTCGGTTGCATACAAACAGAATAGCCCTTTTTCGTGGCATGATAGTTTGCAAATGTTTCTAGCCCATTAACCCAGAGGACTTTCCTGAACCCATCCCTATCGAAGGAGTATAGGGATCGATCAATTTGCAAGCTATGATAAAGCATGCTCTCTTTTTTATCTGTCCAAGGTATTAGTTGCGCGCTCCAAGAAATTTTTGCCCAACATTTTGATTTTTAATCTCAAATATTTCATGATTTTAATTTACAATTAAATCTTTTCCAGAAAGACGTCATGAAAATTTTCTTGTTCACAGTTCTTCTGCTTTTCATTTCGCGAAGTTGTTACGGCTCTCTCGAAATTGATAACGACGAGGTGAGGTAACTTCTCATCATTTCTTTGTCATCCAAGTTAAGACATTTCAACTAGTTGGTAATAACTGACGGAGTTCACCCAATTAAAATACATGGCGCTAAAATTTATTAAAGAATCAAAGAAAATCAATTCGCTGAAGTTGTACATTTAAAATAGAAGAATTTTGAAATTCAAATCTGCAATCACCTGAGTTTGATAAACCAATGAACAGTTGTGATCGATTTTTTCCAAATTAATTCATATTGCAACACTTTCGAAAATCTTTGAAATATGCAGACAAACTGAAGATTTAATTTCAGCTGCTGCTAAGAACACATGGCATTATACACGCCAGACGTGTTCGTGACACAGATAACAGGAATTTGGAGAAGCACTATGTGGCGCCAAGACGTACTGCACGACGAGGTGCGAAACAGAACGGAAAGCCGAAACACATCTTGAAGAACAAGAAATACAAGACTGATTTTTCTAAATACTAATAATTCCACTTCGTCAACTTGTCACTTGAAAGAGAATAAAAATAAAAGACTTCCGTTGATCCTCACTCTTCGAAATTACATAATTGATTAAATGTAAATTTCACAGACTTGCCAATACTGCTCGTTACATGAGTTATCAGCCCGTTTTGTATGCATGTTACTTCTCATTCTGCAACTTCTAGAATCCCACGTGACTAGTACACGGCATATTCAATCACCAAATTCATTCACATATTTGGAACAAATGAAGATACTCAACCAATGCCTATACTTCACTTGGACTCAGCACCATCCAGGACAGTTCTTGGCACAAACATGGCCACACTGTTCCAACGAATCACAAACAACGCAACCCGACCACCCACTCTCGTGACCAACAGACCAATAACCCAACCCGTCTGACAACACCTCCCTCCGCTCTAACTGTCTACCAACACCTCAGGACCCATCTTGCTCGTTCACAGCACAAGGCATACGACGGCAATTCCTATCAAACTTCAATGGGTTCATCATTGGTTGACTAACGCTTAGCCGAATTTTGTTATATTGGCAGTGCAGGGAGCGTGGAGCGGTTGCAGTCAGACGACAAAGGAGCAGTTTCTGCTGCGTAGTGAAGAAAATGCATTGAATTGATGGCGATTTTGTGAATGGAGTGAAGTCGGTCAGGAAATTATCATAATTCTGTACCTTTGATTGTCTCGGAAGAGACGTTGATCCGTTTTGTTGCTCAAATAAGAAACGGATGCTTACTGCGAAGTTAAAATTTTGATCGGAAATTGGGTATGCGCTTGAATGTTATAAGATGTACATATGCTTGAAGTAATGATAGTGTTATTCAGGAATAAACCGCTTGCACTGAACGGAAAGATAAATTTGAAGTAAGTTTTTCACTTTATCGAAAATATGTGATATTTCAGTGGTGCCGTTGTCATAATGTTTTTGATAACACAAAATGATAAGGGAAGACAAACGCCAGAAATGGAGGTTGTCGAGAAATTTTCAGTAATTATGTTCCTCTCTCTCTCTCTGTTTTGCTTACTTCTTCCTTCTTCAACCATCTTCTCAGATATTTGATGATCAGATAGACAGTTCATTTCATGGAAATTTAATCTGATATCTGCTAATGCCATTCCTAAAGTAACTGTTAGCCGTTGCTATGCAATCGGACACTTCGTTTCACCTATCTTTATTATCATCACAAAGTATCAAATTTAATTTGCAATCTATCTGCAGTAACCTCTCATTCCAAAAGGTTGAGAAAAAAGTTATCTTAAAATATTGAAGTAACCATACATCTACAAATATAATTCTGCACTTAATCCTCCACCATACTGTGTTTAGTTACAAATAACTTATTCGCAGTACTGAGAAATAATCTATAAAGCTCCTTAAACATTCTGAAATGTGACGTTCAATTTTCCCACAGTTCTGATTTGTGAGCACTTTTCTCGGATGTTAACAGTACGACAACTGTGAAAGCTATTTATCGGTTGAATGAAGAAGGGCTGCACAGGTAAATGAACGTCGTCACCTCCTTTTTACTCATTTCTAACTCATTTTTTATACAAACATGGAAAAAACAAGAATGAAATATTATAGAAATACTGCTAAATTACACCAAATATTGTGTCGTTCATTTACCCCCAAAATTTGGTTTTGGATTTTGTTTAGACTTTACTAATCCCAAATGGCGTAATCCAAGCAAATTGTCGATAGGACGGAAATACAAAGTGAGCGCAAGATCTGCAGTATACCAAAAGTACTTGCAAACAATTCCGCTGCTTTACCGTACTTACTTAATATTAGATTTTGAACTATCGCTTAACGAGTTCAGACATTTGGTGGTGATGGCAGTGATGATAAATCTGCAAAGCTTATTGAGTATATGGCAGCAGCAGCGGCTGCAGCCGTACGTGGATTCAGCAAAATGGATGCACCGATATCAAATCTTGACGATGATAAAACATTCTAAAATAAAAAAAACTAAATTTGGAATCTTTTTGAAAAGCTTATATGCTTTGAATTTCTAATATCATATAACAACATTCTGTTGTCTAAAATTTCGAAACTATAAAATTTGCTAATTTCTAAAATCTATAAAGATTATGCTTAATTCAAAAACTTATAATAATGAATTATGAGAAATTGGTATTTAAAAATTACTTTTTAATCAAAAATTACTCTACCATCTCTTGCAAAAAAGGCACGAAAGAAGTCGGATAAAACATAAATGGATTGGATGTCGACGTTGCCAGAGATTTCCGGCATCGCGCCCGACGATTGCTAAACCAAATCTGCAAAACTATAAATGTTATATTTAAAAGATAGGTTAATTGATAAAAGTTTTTTGGGTAATACAGTTGTAAGGTGCAGATGGAGCAACTCCACTCATTGATCATATAAATCGTATAAACTTGGACATTAACTTTAAATTTTAGATTTCAAAATCTTTCATAAAGTATAAAAAGCAATCAGCTGAAGAATCGGAGGTGTATAATCACATGCAATATATAAGGGAGAATATGGTATAACCTGTATTTTACCCTCATCCAGCTTAGTTGCTGCAGCAAGACGTTCACGCAATTCCTGATCCGGATAGGTGTTTGCCTTGAAAGCCGCTTCTAATACCTCTAATTGTTCCTGCGTGAAACTTGTTCTATTTCGTCGAGTTCTGCCGACCATTTCCATCCGGCAATCCGGTATTAATTGTTTAGTATTATCACATCTTCCTGTAGTAAAGAAGAACTAATTTGATTTGTCAAACATTATTTTGAGTATAAAATTCAACAAGACAGAAGGGTTTTTTTAATTATACACTTCTATCTTTCCAAAAAAACAAAAAAAAAATATTTGCTGTTTGTTGGAACGACTATGATAGGGTTGAATAGGAAACTAAAAAATTACTTCTTTTTTTATTTCCTTACAATTTACATGCTTTTAACCGTGCAAAAGCACTAGGGTCAGTTTCGACTTTGATTTAATTTAACGTAATTTTTAAATTTAATGAATAAATGGCGGTCTGAAAAGATTAACTTTTATTAGCTTTTGAAAGAAAAAACGAATGGTTATGAGAAATTTTATGGATTCAAATTCCGGTCATCACAACTATGACTTTGTGATGATTCACTCTAAAAATTACTGACAGATAGGTTACTGTGCGCGAATAATTTGCCTCTCCAAAAGCATGCAAATTAAGCTTAATTATATGATTGGTTCGGAAGTGAAAATCAGTCAGCCCACTTGAATACTTCAAATATCGCTTACACAGTGAAAAAATTATAGGTCCGTTTACTCCGAACAACAACAACAACAACAACAACAAGAAAACCATCTTTTTAGCGCATCATTAACTAAACGATCATCCATGATCGATTATAGCTTTTGTTAGTTATATGGCAATTTTGGTTGCAACCAACAGGAGTGGTTTTTGCCAATTTCTTCTCTTCAATTTAAGGTGTGCTATTTTTCAGGTATTTTCAGTAAAGTGCATATACTAAGCCAAATGTTTAGCAATCATTCAGGGAAATAACAGCAAAATTTATCGTTGTTCGCTTTTATGACAATAAATACCTATTGATTTCTCTGTTGCTCTCCGTTGTTGCATAACTGTCGCAATCATTAAGTTCAAAAAAGTTAAAAATCGTTGTAATATTTTGTTGCCATTTTAATTATGAACAAAAGTCAATACCTGCAGAGGTACTGAGAATGCCTTCTATGCTATGTTTCAGTGTAAAGGCTTTTGATTGCTTCAATGTAAAAGTTTTTGGTGAGCATTGATTTTGAATTTCACTTCGCACATTCCTCTCCCTATAATATCCGCTTTTGTTGGTTGTCAATAATTTTTAAAATTATTTATCTAAAATAATAAATATTTCAAAATCAACCGATAATTTAGTTGCAAATCCTACATTGTTTCTTCCTTTTTTAAAGAAGAAAATTGTAGAATATTTTGATAAACTAACAACCTCACGTATTTGTGTATAGAAGAAATGGTTGGTGCGTTGGAACGACTACAAATCCCTTTATCAATAAGCGTTAACCGAATTTCATGAGCATTGATAGTGGGCCTTTCTTGACGAATTCGTGCTATGTGCTCCTCCAATGCCAAAATCGTTTTACGCGATCGTGGATTACCGCCGATCTTAAGCTTATTGTAACGTTCTTGCAATTAATCGATAAATTTTGGAGATCAAAAATGAAAGATAAATAAAAAATTCTACGAATGTTGAACTGCAAAGGGCAATCAGTGATAAAATAAATAAACGAATGATTGGATAATTATTGCATTGTTAAGGAAAATAATTTTTAGAGTTTGTTAATTTCAACAAGAAATGTATTGGCATTAAACAATCGTAATTTTTTTTATAGAAATTTACATAGAAAAAAAGAAGTGATGAGAAGATGAGAATAATACGGTATAATTCAGTTTTCAGTAATGACTTTAATATCAAAACTGTTTGAAGTAGAAAGGGTTTGTTAAGACATTCAAGCATTGGCAGTCGTTTTTGTGAAGCATTCAATCAATATGTTGTAGATATTTTGCCATCTTCGAATGCAATTCCTTTACGACTTTTTTAATATGTAATTAGTGGCAGTCATGCAAATTTAATGGCACATTTAGGAATCCAAAAATAAAACAAAATATTTCAGTAACACATTGTCAATACGAGCAACCCAATCAACAAATCATTGATAAACTCATTTTTTGTGGGTCGCAGCTTTATAAATGTACTGATTGAAGTAACATTATAATTTCAATGGTAGTACTTCAACGAATCCATAAGTTGTACACTATGCGGCCTAGAGATGAATGACCTTTTTAAAAGCAATTGTAATACTTTAATTGAAACTGCATAATATCAACTTTTTATTTCTACCAGAAACACTACCAATATGTTTCTTACTTATAGATCAAATTTGTAGTCAGACAGAGATTACTTAGAAGGACCTTAACGATATCAACAGTTTTGCCACTTTCCTCTCTCTATATTTATGAACAAAATTAAATAATTGAGTTACATGAATGAATCCAATGAACTGCAACCTTTTTCTCCTCACAAAATAATTGCACTTGCACACAACTTCTTCTACGAACACCAAATTTTACTTTTTCATATGTTCAAGTGAAGCCGCCACTGGATAAGGTTGAAAATCATCAATCGTCTTACAATGTTTAGCCAACATAATGGTATTAAATGAACACAACATTGTTTACAGCGAAGATAGATTGGTGTTACGGTAAGATCTACTAAAAATGGCAGTGAGATATTAGCTTGGATAAAAGCAAACAATCATACCAAAAGCGCTTAATTATCTAGAATTGTTTAACATATAGTTAATTGTTCGAAGCAAAATTATTTTGGCGTGTTTTCTGTTACTGATATAAATTACAATCACTTTTTGTACGAGCTATTACAGTTGAATTAAATTCGCATAAAGAGCGTGTGCAAATTAAGCGCGCAAACCTGTCCAGGTAATACGGATCCGGTTTCAGCATAACGATATAGAATTTTTGATACACAACCATGCGAAACGCGCAACTGTCGGCTGATATGACACGGTCTGCAAGAATTTTTTTTAGCATTTTTCAATTACTGATAAGACTATTAAAATCACTTCGTCTATTTTCAGGTGATATGATCCTTTCCAAAAATTCCAGGATGTTTCGTTATGCTTAATTTTTGAGCCGATCGTTTTTATACGGCACATTCCTCGCACAGATGAGAACCCAGGAAAAAAACCTTTACAAATGAACAAAATGAAAAAGACCACCCATGAAACGCTTTTCTCTTTTGTGCCAGAAAAGGTTAGGGAAAATAAATAGCACTCTTAAATTTAATGATCAAAAAAGTGTCATTAAGAAAAGAATAAGGAGGGGCTAGAAGAGAAGAAAGTTGCTAGATGTGAAGTACACAGTTTGCTTCTTTAAATAAATTATGTTGAATGGAACTACTGCTCTTACATGGGTCATTTAAACTAAATGATACACTTGCTATACCAGAAAGAGGTCATTAAATTTCGTCGCGTTTATTTGATTTCCTCCTTTCAATCATAATTTATTAAAGCTATTTGTTTAATTTACTGCTTTTGAAGTATAAACTGATTCAAGGATGTTATGCGCCTGTAGTTATATCACTTCAAAAAATTTGTGATCACAACAACTATTGGTTAACCTAATCTATCCATTGATTAAGCTATTGATCAAATTTCTAAGAATTATTTGTATGTCGAGGGAACTGATACTTTCTGTGATCAACCCAACTTTTTCCATATTAGAAGAATTCTAAACAAAATGTATTCGTAAAGGATCTATCTACTTTTACACCACTTTAGCAGTTTGAAAAATATCTGTTACGGCAGTTGTAGAGGAGATTGGTTTATTAAGTACAGAAGCTTTTGTCTGATTAATATTATGAATTTATTAACGGCTACATTGTATTTGAAAGTTTTAAAGCATAAATAAGACTCACCACTTTTCATAACTACTTCGGATATTAAAAAAGTAAGTGCCTTCTAAGAAAAAAAATCAGTTTATAAATAATTAGCTGTCTGGATGTGATGAAACGATTACAGCACTGATAATGATAATGAGATTAAATGATAATCGTGCGGCTATCACGGTGGCTGTGGCAAAACTTTGCTATATTTGATATGACTGGAAAAGCTTATACTTACTTCACACCATTGGTAGCCATTTCAACAATTTTCAATCGGATGTGTTGAGGTAACGGGCGGCCATTGATAAATACACCACCAAGCTGATTCACTCGACCCTGTAGTTGACGCTTACTTTTCAACTAGTTTTCAAGTACAGCAAGGTATGGCCAATACAGATCAGAAGTACTGGGTAGTAAATGGAAGTTAAAGCATGCTCACATTAAATAATTCTAAGAAATGCAAGAGGTTGGTTAGCAGCCAAACTTCAATTGTAAGGCAGTGCGATCGAAATGCTAACATTCACAATGAATGAAAAGTTGAGATCCAAAGTATTTCTTCCTACTTTACCATCAACGTAAGAGTTACGCAGTGGATGACTAAACGCTTTAATAAGATAATACAATACGTCATTTTCAAAGGAAAGCACTCGGAAACGAATGTAAAATGAACGGCTGAACCAATGCCACAAACTTTATGTGATTTTTGATGTCTTAAAGATTTAATAGAGAAGGATCTCTCCGAAGTTCAACAAATCTTAATAAAAGGTGTTTTTGTAAAATTTTTGATGAACTGCTTAACTTTTCATCTTTACAGTCTAATTTAATGATAGTTGTTCTAGGACAGTCGCTGTCAAGGCCATAACTTAAGGCGGTCGTAGAGGTTGAATACGTAAAAAGTTATGAAGCGTAGAGGGATCAGTTAGAATCTCAGCTAATTTAAGGGAAATAAACAATTTACCTGTCCCATAATGTTAGCGAATGTGAAAGAATGATGATTGGATGTTAGTGCCGCGGTATCACTAATAGTAGCGGTAGTAGTGCTGATTGCAGTAGTAGTGGTATTACCTGTGGTACATGCCATTACTGTGCTGGTAGTACCAATGGCAGCAACAGCAACAAAAACTTCAACAGCCAATTCACACCATTTACCGATTATTTAAAAAAGGAATGATAATTTTGATGTGCGGGGCGTCGGTTGTCCAAAAGGTGCATGGAGGTGGGAGTGTTCTATGATTGAAATCATTTTTACGTATCCGAAAATATGAATGCTCCATGTCGGTGTGATTGCTATTACCATAACACACAGATACACACACACACACATACATGCACACATACATAAAATTGAACTTCACCTCTTACTTTGCTTGTTATAATCTTCTTAACCTCCTCCTTCTCCTTTATCTTCCTTATCCGTCTACCTGACAGGTTATCAACAAATTTTTGCTGTTGAACTTCTATCATTCTACGTCCTCTCCACTTTTCCTCCCTACCTGCGGTTTGTTTTGTTGACGGGTAATAATTATACGCTGCCAGAACCCATCACAGCATTATTAACCACCCAAAAATTTCCCGTGCGAGTGTGTTTGTTTAGTTTCCGCCCCGCCTCCATATTTAGGGTCCTATGGTTTACAGGTCTGTCACCGAACATCCCAACTACCACATCATTAAATACCGTATCAAACACAGGGAAACATTGCATATTCTTCTACGTCACCTTTGTCAATCTCCTCATTACTATCATTATCGTATCCATTATCATCGTTGTTATTATTGCTATAGAAATATTCATACGCTCGCTCAACTGCACTGAAATACATACGAAAGTAACAAAACAGTCTGTAATAGGATTCGATATTACTTAATAAAGTTTGATACTTGAAGGTTTTGGCATAGCAACTTCAAATGATCAAGAAAGATGATGAGGGATTTCAGATGAATACATTTCACAGGTATCATTGGTATTCTGAAACGTCTAACGAAGAAAATTGTAATAACTAATATTAGATCCTAAGTAAGTTCATTCATGCGAGGCAACTTTTGATATTATCATTTTTACCACAAATTATTTGTACCTGAGTTTTTCCAAGATTTTACCACATATCCGAATATTTGACTTGGATCCCAAAAATTCGTTAAAAATCTTCCAAATCTTTTTTTAACCATACATTTAAAAATGAAATTACAATCTTGCGTTGTAATTTGACGTAATTGCAGTGGCAAATTTGTTTAACAAACTATCTCGAGCGTGCCGTAAACTTTGTTCGAATGGGATAAGCACATACCAAAAATATTCTTTCTGTGGAAAATGCAACATGCTTAAGATTATAAATAAACAGGTATCAAATGTTGTCATTAAACATTATTAAATAAAGTAATCACAGTTACATGGCAGCAGATGGGAAGAATAACGTTAATATTCTACGTGTTTGTCTAAAGTAATAGTTGTACACTTTTCAGTAAGATTTAGTGCCAAGCATTGAGAGACGTCTTTTAGGAATTGCGTGTTTATCAGAGTGCAGAATTTTGTTCATTCAAATCTGCTCAAGAAATAAGAGTCATTAAAGTTCATTTTTAAAACTAATAAAAATCGACAGAAGTCCTGACGGAACTAAACTTCGACTTCGTTGGCAATGAACAGTTACAGCAGTTGTGAAGTTTGCAAACAAATTAACCGAAATAAAAATTTTTTTCACAAAGTCCGTAAACAAATGGTAAAATATAGAAAAAAGTTGCAACAAATTGGTTAATTTTCAAGTTTTAATATTTTGAAGTAATACTTACGTTTTAGATATTGAGGCTGCTACTCGATGTGTGATTTTTTTTGTCATATTTTTGAGTGTTAGTTTTTAAATTGCAGTTCCTGGGGATCGAATTTCTTCCTCATTTACACATAAGTTGCGGCATAAGAGCAGAACAAACAATGATCACAACCTTTTGTTTATGAAATATCTTTTTCGTTGCCTCATTGGTGTCCATTCGATTTCATTTAATTGATTTCGAACAAGAATTTCTCATGGAAAAGTCTCTTAAAGTTTTCTTGTATTTCTGCTATGAAGTAATTTAGTCAAACTTTCTGACAAATTAGTACGGCTAATGCTTGTCAGAATTGGAAAAATGTTGTGTGTTGTTCGTTGAACCGAGCAGTTAGTCTTAACGATCCGTTGAGACCCACTCGAATATCAACAGACTTTTTGCAATCACAGCAATCATATGTTATGAATTCAGTATTTTCAGTAAGCCTGAGCAAATCATTCCTTTCTTTACAGTATTAGTATTGTTTCTGCTGATTCAGTTATTAGTCTACTTCCTTAATCTGTCATATTTTTAGGTTTGTTTTTAATAGCACTTAAGCCTAATATGAATGAGGGAGAGAAATCATCTCAACGATGGATAGGCGCAGCAACTCTTCTGTTCCTAATTTAATATAATATTTATTTCGCTTTTTGTGTCGTTCAAAGTCAAGAAAAGAACAAAAAAAACTGAAAGCAAAAAAATTGCATTATTTTTCATTTCTAAAATTTTAACTATAATAATGCACCGTCAGTTCAGGTTCAATGCTGCCAGTTTTGGAATGTTATAAATTTTCAGTTCTAACTTCTCTGTATGCCTGCAACGGTTATCAGAAACTATTATGACCGCTGTTACTAATACCAACAAGCAAACCACTATTTGGTGGTCTAATTAAGTTTTTGTTGATTGACTTATTTTTTTCAACGGCGTTTTATGATTGAAAAGTATGCTTTAAGAGGGTGGATAATTACAAATTGAAAGGGTTTTTTTCAAGCAAATATGGCATTCGACTTCATTTTCTTTCCTGAGCTGAAGAAATTAATGAAATCAAACGACTTTTTTGTCAACTTGTCAACAAATTTTACTTTGCTTTGTACTTTCATTTTCTAGTAGACAATCGTTTCAAAATGAGATTAACCAGGTATGTAAAAAGGTTACAATTAATTCCAGGGAAGCAAATAGTTTCTTCTTTTTCATAAAAGACCCCATTCCCGACAAATTATCCCAACTTTCTTACAACCATTGTTGGAAGGAAGATAGCGAAAGACCATGTTGAAGTGGAGAGAGGCAAACAATCTCCCATTTCAACTCACAAACAATGGAAAACCTCTCAAAACACTACCCACCCACACCTTGCCAACCAGAAACCTCGCATTCCTCTCTGCCTCTCCTCTTTTGGAATATTATGGTCGGCTCATTATGCAAAAAACTCGTCCCAGAATGTGATATATCAGTTTTCTATCAAAATCAATTAATTAAAACATAAATTAAACGGGCAGTGACGGTCTACAAAGCGATAATGGTCGAGTGGCGCAGTGTCTACTCCTTCAGCTGTGACTGTGTTTCGGATGGTTTTTTTTCCAAACAAAGTCATTTTTCCCTGCCCGCACCAAAAAATTGATATATAATTATGAAGTGTCGTTTTAATCGTTTTCAGACCGGCGGCACTTTTCGAATTTTCTGCTCATGAAGAAGAATGAAAAAGTGGTAATTTTTTTGACCTTACAGTTTCCAATGATTTTTTGCTTTGATTTTGATGATTTGAAGTGTAAAAAATATTGAATGACATAAAGAGAGGCCAACCACAACAAGGACAATTTGTTCAACTACACAGATACACATCATAGTGCCTTTGATTACATTAACTGTGTAGGGAAGAAAGCGATAATTGGTTTCAAATAAATTACACTTATATATTTGATAAATTAATATGAGAAAAGCACCAAACGACCTTTTCAGTAAAGGTTTGATGATTGATGAACGGAGTGAGGTATGATTTCATCGAAGCAGTGTTTTAGCTATCAAAACAACCTTCGTTGAAGATCTACAGTTTTTGAGTTTCTGCACTTCCGCCAAATATCTACTTTGACTGTTTGTAGTGAAAAATTCTTCTAATCCCTGGGATTTGCAACTTGTAAACATTTGATACCTAAATTTTGTATGCTATACCTTTGCTACCATAGAACGACGACTAATAATTGGAAACAACGTGCACATAACAGCGGTATCTTTTGATGATCATCAGCAAAACATCGTACTTTATTATGCACAGAAGTGTAGTTTCGAATAAATGTAACTTAATTATATCCGACAAAATCTGCTTTCATCTAATCAAGCAATAAATTACGCCTAACTTTAATTGTTCCAAAGTGTATTAATGAAGAATTGGTGAGAGGTGAAAATTAATCAAAGGTTTATTTACTTGCCAGTTCTTCCAGTCGCCCTCTATCTTACATAAGCACTGCAAATTAGTAGTCTAAACTGCTCTCTTCATGAAAGAGAAATTTCAAAATGCAGCGGAAAAGAGTAGTATGAACTATTGCAACGCTTCCAATTCTTGGAAATGTCTTATTCAAGCTCGTAAACTTCATTTTTCGTCTTAATGAAATGTTCTGTAAGTTTTACAGTTTATCAATTGACTACTGAATTTCTTAGTCGTCTAATTATTCATTCTTTCGTTCAGCCTTCCAGTTAGTCGGTCAGTCATTAAGTTCATTGAAAATCTTTATCAATATTGCAATCTTTCTGAGGTGTATGCGTGTGCAAACAGCGATAGGTCATATGACAAGGTTACTCACACCTCTGATCTTAATATTCATTCTCACCGCTATGAATGTGAAGCATAATAGTATACGCTCTAGTTGATCGTTATCGCTTCTTCCCATTTTGAGAAGATCAAGGTAAATATTAATTAATTCATCATCGAGCCCACAAAACCGTATGATCCATTGAGAAATGAGTAAAGATAATGGATGAAGAGGAAATATCATAGGTAAAACAAAGACTTGGAAAATACAATAAAAGATGAAGAATAACTACTATATTTTTGTAATTGGAAATTTCGATTAAAAAATAATGCTTAAGCATTGCGAAAACTACACCACAGGAATCTATGCGAAACATGTTTTTTACGCCCAAATAAAGGATTATTTTAAATAGCTACTTTCCAAGACCAAACATTAAAGATCAGCAAATCATCTGAAGGAAGTTACCCATGTTTCATTAAATGTGTTACTGATTTAGGATCCCACCTAACAAACCATTTTAATACGATAGTTCCTTTCCAGATTCACGTATTCCACCGTCACAATTTCACTTATCACTTTACTGGTAACAATGGGTGGAGGATTGTTTTTGCAGTCTTTATTAATTTATTTGATTTCCTTTTACGTGAAGAAGAAATTTGTTAGCAGTGTAGTAGGAGTGTTGGAAACTTCATTAGGATTGATTGTAGTTAGACTGTTAACTAATACTGCTCGGCCTCTTTCATTTCGATAGATTGAGCAGTAGGATGTGCACGACAATAATAGCAGATAATTTTTCTAGATAGCACTCTTTTTTTCCAGACAGTTGCAAAAGAATGTTCCTATGTGATTTCAGGAATTTCATGATATTGTCTCTGTACCGCCTACTTGTTATCTCTTTTAATCTCTCTGCAAAAATCTTTATTTAGACTCCTGTATTTAATGGCAGTATCGTTATAAAGCCCACAAAGAGTATCTCAATGTTTTCCAACCTACCAGTTCAAAATGGAAAATTAATGAAACAAAAATATGTGCAACGGAAACTCGTAAATAATTACATCATATTACAACAACACCCATTTTGCTCATTCATCCATTTCATGAAAATGACAAAATGAATGAAAGCTTCAATTTTTACACCTGTTTGTAGTGTATATACTTGACATAAATCATTAATTAAATACCACATGCTTCCGTTCTCTATGGCGGAAGGACATTTTTTTCACTTTTTTTGATGTCTGCTCAGGTAGATAAAATAAAAATCCTAAATCGATCTACAATCATTGCAACCGATTATGTATCAATTTAGACTTCTCATTCTAGATCAGAACAAAAGAGAAGTGAATACAGTTAAACAGTATTACTCAGTGAAATGGTAATTATCATATAGATGCATACTGCGGATAAAAAAGAATTGATGCCCTGGATGGATCTTGAAACTTCACTGGTGATGTTGGACTGACAGGATACGGAAGTAAATTTATTTGTGATGAAAATAGTGGCATTGTTTCGGACTGAAATGAACTTTTAGAGATCAACTAATAGTTGAAATTTATATTAATCAAAAATTTTTAAATTTCAAACATAATTTGTTCGTGTGCTAACAACTTTTTTTCATTCCGAGCAAAAATTTTAGATGATCCAGTCAACTAGTTTATGAATGTTAGCTGTATCGATGGAAGAATTTGTAACCACAAGTTATTCATCCCTTCCCCTCCTTCTCCAACTTATCTTTTGCTGTTGAGAGAACAGAAAGAACAGAACTCTTTCGAATTTTCAATACAATTTATGCGAAGTTTGGAGTTGCGAGTTTGAATGATAAAGAGATGGTTGATGTCAGCTGTATGTGGAAATAAAGCTCTTATCATCACTTAAGCTACTGTTGCTTTACCCTTCAGTAGCCTTCACCCATTATAAATAAAAGTTTGGACATCTAAGATAGCAATTTGATAAGTTAATATCGCCTGCCTGCTTTTAGAGGATATTTTGGATTCAGAATTCAGTACTGCATTTGCATTTGAATAACAATTACTCAGTTACTTTAAAATGTCAATTAACAAAATACCATTTGAATATCTAAAAAAGAATTAGTCTATAAACCTGTCGTATGGATGACGGAGGAGGCACAACAGACATAGGCGCGACGTTTTGAATTAAAAGTGGACTGGCACTAGTGAAAGCAAAATTCTTTCGACAGCGTGCTCGTCGATTGCTGAACCACGTCTAAAAATTAACGGTTCCTTTATGGATATTTGTAAGAAATTTCAGTTCAAAAATTGTAATGCAATATTTCTGTACTGCAAAAGTCAGCATTTTGAGTTCGAAAAATTAAATAATCATAAAAGGAACTAAAAAGATTTCTTTCAAATCTACAAAATCATTGAATTACATGACTGATTACAGTCAAAAATTAGGATAGAAAGAGTACGTGCCATGATCTTCTCTTCACTAAGGCTTGTTTCCAGCGCAATTCGCTCTCTTTCATCTTGGTCGGGATAAGTGTTGGCGTTAAATGCTGCTTCAAGAATCTCCAGCTGTTCACTGCTGAAACTTGTCCTGTTTCGGCGCACTCTTCCATTTTTTCCAGCACTTCCATCGTCTGCAACATTCCCATTTTTTCTCTCTCCGGTTCCTTCTCCTTCCGAATAACTTTTCTCTGATGTTTCCGGTCCATTATCTGCTAAATTTAAAATTTATTTCAGTTTATTTTGAAAAAAAAAATCAAAAAAACAATTCTTTCTTGAAAGAACAATTGTTGAAAAATCAAAAATTTCTGCAAAAAAAATTAAATAAAAATACCAATTTATATAATTAAACTAAGCAGCAAATAATGGAAGAGAATAAATGTTAAAAAAAGTTTGCTGCCTCAGCGTTGATATCTTCCCTCAAGAATTTGTGAATCACCACGTAGTTGCTGCAGTGAGAGTGTCACAGTGATTTCGTCTATTTGGATACGGTAGCGAGTGTGGATGAGTATGTTTGCAGAAGGCCAACTACTGCATTGATCAAAGAAAGACCGAGTAAATAAAGCAAACTCACCCAAATAATAACTTCTGTACCACAATTTCGAGAGCAGAAATAGGCAAAAGAGGACGGTAAAATTCAGGTAGAAATGAGAAAGTAACAAATAAAATGTTTAAACATTATATATAGCGAAGTTTATAGCTTTTTAATTGCATTACACTTTCATCTCTTACTATTCTTTTTTTTTGTTTTTGAAAGTTTTAATCAGTCATTGTGTCGTTGCAACATTGACGTAACAGCAGCAAGTTATTAGGAACTTTTGAGAAGGTCTTGATGAGAAGTAACCTTAAGCTGTGGATGAGAAATGGTTGACCCTAATACCTTCTACATTGTTGCAAATCTTCCAAGAAGCATGCTGAGTAATTTATTAAGTGAAAAGCGGAAAGCTTTTCCAGCTAAACGTAAATAAGAAAGAGGTAACAAATTATTTGAGCCGTAACTGATGTAATACAAAATTGCCGACTATATGTATTTTATTTCTGAAGCACAAAAAGAGGATTACATATGGTGGCAATAGGATGATTAGGAAAGGAAGGTCGCGTGCCAACAAAGCAGAAAAGTGGTTAATAAGATTAGTTTGGCGAAAAATATGGACAATCCTCGATAACACTCATTTCTATAGATATCAACAGATTGCGCTTCTGATAATTAGTTTTGTATTTACTTTGAACCCTTGCGACATATATTGATCATTCAACACCATAATTATCACTAACTACAACTACCACTACTATCATCACTACACCACTACCACTAACACCAACGACAATAACAACCGTAACAGTTATGATATGATAAGATCTTTGATTTCAACTATAATTTAAGGTTACAAATTAAAAATGTGTCCGCTACACATTGTAAAGCATATTGCACGTATATGTGCGTGTATGTTTTAATTAAAGACAAATTTAATGCGAGTGGAATAAAACTTTTGTGTTATAATTTGTTGCAATTGTAAATGCTCAATGGTTTGTTCACTTCTCATTGGCCAAGGAAAATGTCTCGCATGACATTCCTTTACTGACTCAATCAGCTGAGATACACTGAATTGATAAGGTGAAGCAAATTGCGCAATTGATGAATAGCAGTTGGATGGGATGACAATCAATGACAAATTATTCATTCTCACTCTACCTATCAGGGCTGGAATTCTATCCTCATGTGCATTGAACATTTCAAAGTCATTCATTTTCCAAAACTAAGGTAGACAATTTCACTTCGATGTCATTTAATGTTTGTACGCAAATGAAGTACAACGACACATTACATACGGAAGTACTTCCATAAACAATTCTCCAACCATTTGACCACGAAATGGTGTGATTTATTACCTCACAAGATCAGAATCTTATCAAGAAAATTAATCAAAAATTTGGGTAGTAAAATGGTGATAAAATATGCAAAAGGGAAATAGTATAGCAGTAGAGGAAGGTTGGCAGAATTTATCAAAATATATGACTGTCTCAAGAATAAAATTTCCTCCACATTTTTTTTCTTCCGTAATGTCAATGCTCTCTGAGAATCTCTTAACAGTTGATGAATTAATTTCGTAGGGATATGTGATGTCCGATAATTATGTATCAATTGGAATGTAACTTAATTGGAAACAATATACCGGCAAATTCTTTCGTTCCGTCACATTATTTTATTAAATTAATTCGAGAATGTTTCCAAAGACTCGAAAGAAACATTTTCGAGACAGCCACACATTTTAGTAAATTCTTTCACTCTCCTCTCAACACCTCCACCGCCACACTATTTTTAGTTTCATATCATTTTTGACTAATTTTCTCAGTAAACTTAATAAGAATACAACACTTCTCAACTCACAATAATTCCGTCAACTGTTTGTTGTCCAAAATTATTCCATTTTTAAATGCTACAATCAATAGGAGCCAACAAAAACCAATTTTTCAAATGGTAGACCATCAACTAAATGTACTTTATCAATCATTTAATTAGTTAATTAATTAGTTGTTCAATTTTCACTGCCTCATATTCTCATTGAGTAGCTTAAGTTACTTTACTAGCATCACATGTATTAACTTATACTAAAGTTTTGGGAGTGAGGATTTAATTACAGTCATCAGAAACATTCAATTATGACCTTATTTAACTTCTTCTTTCATACAAAATGTATAACATATCGATAATAAATTTCCTACAAGCGTAATTACCACTGTAACTTATCAAATTTCATCATCAGAATTACTATATTTTATTACTAATAACTTTGATTTGATAAATTATGTTCAAAATGAAGAAACTTGTGAGAGCTATAATTTTAAAACTTATCGTATTAATGATATTCATCGCGTCCATAAATAACAAGGCACTACAATGTTCCTCACATTTATAATATTTAAATAATTTTTTTGCTACATTTATTCATATCCAATAAAAACGAATGCATTACAACTAAAGCCAATTAAGACGATTTTTAGATAGCAAAAAAAAATTTGAAACAAACCGCTGCGCAGACCAAGGATGTGCTCGATACTGTGACTTAGGCAGTTCTTTTTCATTGCTTTTCTTTCTTTGTCATTAGAGTTGTTAAGTTTCTTCGATCGAATATGCCTGAAAATTTTCATTTTCATTTTTCAGTCAGACCAAGTACGTAGTGATAAAACGAAAGAGGAGAAGGCCACATAATCATATTCAGATTTCGTTTAAATTCAAAAAGTTGTGAAAACATAAATAGACTCACTCACCTGTTGATGGAAGATACGGTAGGCGCGTTTTCCGGCGAACAGATCTCTTGCTCGATAAGACAAGAGCGCAATTCACTTGCGCACAGACCGGGACATTTTGCTTTTAATTCCAAAATATGCTTTTCAACAGCTTGAATAGCCAATCGCGAACGTGGATTGCCTCCTATCTGTGATTAGACATAAATTTCAAAATGATTGAAATTACTGTTTCTTCATAAAACAGTCATTAAAAGGAGCAATATCGCAAGACTAAATTGATTAGTTGACAGTAATATTATCTTCGGAATGATATGTCAATAAATATTTATGCCAACCATCAATACAGTTTCTCCTAAAATATTCTATGTTTTTCAAGGCAGAAAAAATTTATTTCTCTAACTTCAATGAATATTTACTGCATCCTTGAGACAATCAGAATTATGAATTGGTAGTAAAAATATCTCTGCTCTACTAAATCTTCATATCTCAATCGCATCACTTTAAATATTTAAATCACACTGTGAAAAATTCAAATTTAAATGCCAGTTTGACAAGTACCCAAAAATTCGACAAATGAGAATTCTTTTATCAAACTGTCAAATAAGAATTAGGAATGAACATTTCAACACAAGCACTCATTAACACACATCTGCCTGAACACTCAATTCTATTCCTTGTTCACTAATCAAGAAGACAACAGCGCCACAAGCGCAGCAACAACTGCTCTAGAAGAATGGCGTATAAATCTCGCGACAGGGGGTACGAAATCTGATTTGCGATGACCCGGGCAAGCTGATCAATTTTTGATGAAATTTTGAGGAAAAAAGAATCTGTGCCATTTTACACCATATGCCTCCCAAATAAACCTCTTAGTATTTTTCACTTTTTCTATCACTGAGGATATTTAGGACATAGAAAGATCTATCAGCACGAAGACATTATACATTACCATTTAGACAATCAGAATTCTTATAAATTATTTGAAATACGAATGTGTACTGTATACATATATATTGCATTACAGAGCAATATGGTTTTGAAAAAAAATTAACCTGCCCAGGTGATACAGAACCTGTTTCGACATATCGATTCAATATTTTCGATACGGCTCCATGAGATACACGTAATTGTCGACTAATATGGCAAGGCCTAGATTTTGAAAGTTAATTAGAAGCAATTAAAACTTTCAATAGCTTGATATATTAAAAAATCTTATGGATGAAATCGAATTCCAGCTACATATGGTAAATCCCAAAACCACTTTATTAACAAAAAACCACAAGCAAAAAAACTTACTTAATCCCATTGCTAGCCATTTCGATTATTTTAATTCGGATATGTTGCGGTAGCGGTCGTCCATTAATAAACACACCACCAAGTTGATTAATACGGCCCTCCAAAAAATTTCGAATTTCGATTTGTAAGATTTGCAAAGCGTAAAAAAAATTTTAAAGTAAAAAAATAAACTAGTAATTTTTGTTCAGTTTGTATGGCAGTCTCATCAGAAGTAATTTAATTGAGAATTTACAGACATTTCTATGATTTTGTTTTTTTCAATAAATAATCGTTCTTGTGATTTTTTAATTTTTTAATTAGTTTTTTGATGAAGACAAAAATATTAAAACAAAATATTTGAAACGAAATTGTTAAAAAATGTTAAAACAAAATTAATCATATACTCTCATCAATACTGTATTCTATATAAAATGAAAACTTGAAAATGTCATCAAACCTGTCCCATAATATTAGTAAAAGTAATATTTTTATTGCCCTCACTCATAACCCTTCTTGAACAACGTGCAAAAAAGTTCTGCCTGCAAAATTAAAATAATTTGTTATGAAGATTAGGCCCAGGCATTAACCTTTACATATTAAACTTAAACTTTGCTGTATTAATCTTTGCTCAGCATATTAAACTTCTGACCTCATAGAAGGACCGGTGGCGAATTTGATAACGGTAAAGAATTTAATTAATATGATAGGTGAAGAAAAGTGACAGGGAATTTGAGAATAAAAATTACACTATTCACTCAATTTCATTAGAATCTGTAAAATTCGAATTGAATTAAGGAAGCGTTTGAAGTATTAAAGGAATGTGTCGTAGAAGCCAAACTAATCTAATGTCTATTTAACTAAGCACTGCAAATACAAATATCGTTTTAGTGGTCACTTCAAATTGCTACCTTCAGATTTATCTTTATCACAAAACGTCAAATAGGCCCAAAATTTGTAAGTATGTGCCGAGACTTAATATGAGAGATTAGGAAGTGGCGAAAATAACAATATTGGAGTTTGTGATGGGGAATGTTTGCAATAAAAAAGTTCAATAAAAATGAAGAAAGGCAAAAAAACAGCATCACAGCCATAGCCAGCTGAAGTCCTATTTCACAGATAAGTGTGATACCGTGGTGTTATGATAATACCACTGATACTTCTAGCGTTAACGAAGTGATATGAACATTTGTATGAAGTGCTGTGACGAAAAGAGCAGTATGTTGTTCCGCTTATCAGCGGATGAAGCGATTGTCATTGGTTTTGCAGTACTTGCTCCTCCCTTCGTCACGCCCTCGACACTTAATGGCCTTCATGAAATTACCGTTTCCAATCTTGCAATACCACCATCGACGCTACCATTATCACCAACATCAGCATCACTACTATCATCACCGGCATCGTCATCATTACTATCATCATCGGCAACAGTGCAACCGATACCGCAATCACAACCACAACAACAAAAACAGAAACAATGAAAACCAAACAACAACAACAACAGCAGCAGCAGTAGCAGCAGCAAAAGCACGCAACATTCATTCTATCACAATTGCTATTTTCGTCATAATTGTTGCCCTCAAACAATGGTTTTTCCATTCAAAATTGGTTTTTTAGATCATTCACTTAGTGATATACAATTCCGCTGAAAATATGGATTTGTTAAAAGCTTTTCCAATTCTTTCCAACATTCCTTTGAGTTTTGTACTGCGGAAGTTCAGGTGGAAAGAACCATTGTGCAAGAAAATTTCCGCCAAATTTCCTTTGTCGGTAGTGATTATTATAGTAATTGTTCTCTCATCATTTTGTAAATGTTCATAAAGTTACTTTTTGCATTCAGTTATTCCCTATGTGACAGTTGTCAGAAATGAATAGGTTGACCTCTTTTGTCATTTGCATTTGCCACATATTGAAAGTAATCTGTTAGGAATAAGTCAAAATGAAGATCTCAAACAAAAAGTGAAACAGTAATGGTTATCGGGTTTGTTGCCTCTAATTAAAAGCCATGGAGTAATTCGAGTAACAATTTAAAGTCACTTACAAAATTATGCTAAATGCATAAAAGAATTAAAAATTAGATATCACGCCAAATATGATTATTATAAAAGTTCCTTCTTCAAAATCTTTAAAATCCATTTTAAAAAAATAGACAATAAATTGGCATCGAAATATCAATCACGAAATTTGTTATTATACAATGCAAACAAATATTTGTGAGCACTGCACCACACACATCCCACTTTTCATTTTTTAATTCGTTTTTTTCCCCGAAAAATTAAATTAGAAATCAAAATCATATCAATTAAAAGCCATGGAGCGATTCGTTGTGTAGAATTCGAGTGAATGCTCACAATCTTGCATACATATTACCAAACTGTATAACTTCCGTTTTAAATCTCAACTTTTATTGTTGACAAACCTACGAGGTCTGGTGAATCGGCAAGTGGGGTTATTAAGTAATTTCATTATTTGATCAAAAAATTCGACTTGTAAACGCACACATAGAAAAATATCAATTACCAATTCTCTTACATAAATTTTGTTTTCATATTATTTTAATAGTAAAAACTCCATTCAATGTTTATTTTGATTAGTAAGCAACAAATACCGACGGAAATTTAGTGTATTTTCGACGGCAAAACAGAAATTAGCCAATTTTATTAAATCAGAAAAACGTCATCCGGTCCTTAATGAAGTTTTTTGTGGTCTTTCTTATAAGGGCCTTCAGAAACTGCATGAAATTTGAATCTAATAATTCTGTTCATGCCATAAGAATCAAAAGCGAGAAGTGCTACGCTAAATTACGAATCTAAATTTCGAATGGTGCGGCAAAAGCCACTTAGATGAAGTAAAACGCAGCTACAGCGGAATGAGTCCTTTACGTTCGTAATATTCAATCTCCAGATAGCTACACATTAAACCGCAGATTTCATTTATTTTTCCGCCAAAGTAGTGCATCATCAAGGTGGTTGGAAGATTAGAGCGAATAAGTTGGTGAACGGACCTTCATAGAAGTATATCATTTCAAGGTGCTGTATAACACAATAATTAAAGATGTGCTAGATTCCGATGTTTGTGAGAGGATGATTTATTACTTTTACCTTTCTTATTCAACCTTATTGCCGCAATCTCCCCGCCTCAATTCCTCCGTTAGGCTTTGATAAAACCGCAAGCCGCAAATCCGAATTCTGCCACTCAAAATTGTGTCTTTCTTCTCCTTCCCTGTTACTCTCCGATAGAGAGATATTTAGAGATAAAAGAAAAATTGCAGCATCAAGATTTCTGTCAGTTTTCAAGATAAAAAACATGGCATACATATCCACTGAAGAAACATTTTAAACGTATTATTTGTACTTCAGGCCTTTCAGAGAGTACAATACGCAAAAATAAGAAATCAATTTATAGTTATATTTTAGATTACACGGATCTTCGTGCAATTCCGCGAAATTTTCGTAAAGTAACTAAACCACCAAAATTAATCAGCCATATTAAACAGTGTTCCAGAGAGCTTTAATTAACTACTTGATTCAATCTAATTACTGCAAAAACACTTGTATATGAAATTTTGTATCACTGAGAAAGTAAAAATATTACTACTAGCACTTTTCAAAATAGAACAAAACTTCCTGCTGTAATAATAGTTAACATATTTCAGCGCCGAAGTGTGTCAGTTAAAAATGTTTTTTCTAGTATAATCGTCAAGTTCCTGAAATGCAAATTAAATGCAGACACTAGAATTTTCCCTCATATAGCTTTTCTCCCTCACAATGCTAAGCACACATTTAATTTTCCGACATTCATTTAAAAATTAGGTGAGAAATTTTAAATCATTACGTTTTGTTTCTTTTTTATTCTCCTACTGAACAAATTTCTGTAAATATTCTGCAATAGCATACTGCCTTACTTCCGCCATACTTATAACCTTTTTTTACATCTAGTTTAATAAAATCGAGATTTCTAAAACACATGCAAATCGAACAAAGAGGATTTAATAAAAAAAATATATACAAGTCGAACAACGACTATTAAATAAAGCTGAATTCTACAGTTCAGCCACATTGTTTCATAACAGAACAACAAGCCATTCAATTAGTAATTACCACGTGATCTACATGCTAACTTTTGAAATAAGTAAGTTTTTCTATTGATCGATAGCACTGCATACAAAAATGACAAACGAACTTATACTCGCATTTAGCGTAAAACGGCACTCCACGAAAGACTCATATCACTACTATACTATCGATCTTTCAGACGCAAATTCCTACAAATATTTCAGAAGATTTGCAAAAATACCCGTCAGTTAGCAAATGATTTAATAAAGGCATGGGAACAAATTAAAGTACAGAATCTCACTCCGCCTTCAGCGTAAACAAAACCTGTCGATTCAAGAGGCACAGGCTGTCCGATGAAAAGCTTTAGCCGCTTATGTTTATATTCCTACATAAACAGCTCCAAACACACTTCTTTTTAAGTATTCGAAAATCTTAAATTTCACTTCGTTTTGTGGAACGTAGACATCATAATCAAACAAAAATCAAGAAAATAATTTCCTGTCCACTGCAAAATGAATATAAATGCGTGGAAGAGAAGAAAATAAAACGAGAAAAAAATATACACACAAAAATCAAAATCAAAAGTAATTACGGTTTGCAAACAATCGTAACTAGCCCTCGATAAAATGACTGATATATTTCAAAGCTTCTAACAAAATTTAATGACGCCAAAAAAGAAAGGTCAAAACTTATGTCAATATAATATATTCACTAGTAAAGAATATTCCATTTCGTTTCAAACTGTGTTTTGAACACCAGCTTCCAAGATTTTGGTAATCTGCATTGAATCCGATCCTAATTCAAATCAATTCATTAAAACATGATGCATAAAAGGAGCAGTCAATTAAGCATGGTGTGATCCGTGAAAATATTCCGCCGCTGTTCTTCAACTTTTCGCATCCAGCGATTTTGTTCTGCTTCGACCCGTTCCAAAACATTATCTGCAACTAAATTCAATAATAATTCTCTGAGAAAAACGAATCTTTCAGTCACGGACAATCCAAATCGTTCCCATGCACTTACAGATTTCATATTTATGGGACCGTTACATGTAGTTACTAATAGTACGATCATCATAATTTTCAAGAAACTTACTGTTCCGAGATCGCATTGTGACTGAAGGTGAAATGTCTGAAAATCGCTCATTCACTGGTGTTGTACGGGCAAAAATATTGTCTTCCATCTGTAATAAAGTATTGCTTATAATCAAGTACAAAAATTTATCTACAGAAATTTCAAAAATTATAACAACTTCAGTTATATTTTCTTTCTTCATTAAAGTCGGTAAAAAAACCATATACCTCATCGTTCTGCTGTCTGTATGGCACCGAATGACGTTGTTTGCGTAGCATAGGGTCCAAACACATTAGGAAAAGCATGTATGTAACCAAAACAAAGACTACGCAAATAACAAATATTACAACAACCTGAAATAAACTTATAGTGGTTAAGAACAGTGCGGTTCGACGTCCAAGTAATTATAAATCCTTATTCAAATTGACAAATCGGGACATATTGATAAAATGTTCAGTTTCACCTTCATGAAAAGCAACAAATAGAACATACTTTCAGCAAAACTGTATTTCTCGATTCATGTTTGCAATCACAGTTTGCCAAAAATGCATCCAAATGTGCAGCATCCACTACGTCTAAAACATTCGGCTTCACCACTGTTTGTGGCTTGCTGAAAAACTGAAGATAAATGCTCCCCACTAATCTATATTAAACATATGAGACTATCAAAATTAGACAAATAAAATAAGAATTATCTTCTTCTTCTTTTATTCCACTCCAGCAAGTCGTTATTACTGATGTCGACCTTTGATAAAGCAGTATTTCATAAAGTTCCAGAAAGTTTCATGCGTCTGTGCTATATGCCACAGCACTAACAAATTTCTAATTTCTTGTCCAAAGAAGCGGAAAAAAATTTAATGGAATTTAGCAAAAAATCCTCTACCATGTGAGAGCGTTAATGTTTGATTTTGTATAATATCTTCTTTCCTCAGTCACTGTATGATTTTCCGGCGCAAAATATTTGGTCGATGGACAAACACAGCGACACCGAGCATCTTCGAAATTTCCCTGAAATCGTAATGGTCAATTCATGCTTTACAGACGCTACTACAGAATTACATTTCATTCAGGTACGGCTACAACAGCACTGCTTTTTATGCTTCACCTCCCCAAAAAGCAAATTTAAGGTATTAAACTCCCTTGCAGAGAACATCGTGGAGAGCCTTGCTGGGACTATCAAAAAATGCTCTCATAAAACAAAATTTGGAACCCTAGTCTAGTTTATGCCAATAAAAGATTATAATCTCTTGAAACATCCCCTGACGTTTTCTTTGCAAACAGAATTTCAAAGCTTACATGAATGCGAACGACTGAGATAAAAAACAGAAGAACTGACAATAACGATATAGGCAACATGAACTACCGCGATCTTACTTCACGAAACCTGAAGATTTGACAAATATTTTAAATCTAGCGGAAATCGATACAAAAAATCAAATTAGCTCATCTTGGAAAATAAAGATCAAGCAGAACCTGCAAATCATGATGACATATGAGCCGAGAAAACTCACTAATTTTCTAAATTACAAGATTCCAAGGACAAAATATTTACAGGCACTAGAACAAGATGTGCGGGAACCTGAACAATATGTCAAAGTAAAATAGACATTACTGAAAAAGGCAAGTGTTAGATATTTTTATTATTAGGCCATCACTAGAAGTGCGGGCAACCACTAACACAAAATGAAGCCCACTCCTCGACAACCACCACCACCCCAACCACACTTAACTTGCAGCGCATGGTAAAGCTCAAACCACTGAAGCATCGTAATTTACTCTTCCAAGGTGTCAATATGTACAGTTATGTCTCCTGTTGCATTGAAGAGTAATCTGGATGGGTTTACGTCTTTGATCCTTATTAGGAAAATTATATCCAAAGTGCTTATTTTTGTACATTTAAAGTTACAAGATGGTCGTCTCCCTTGATACCGTTCATAACTTAACATTCAGCGGTGCCAGAAGCCCGGCGGTTGATTCTTCCTCTATTTTCCACGTTTCTGTTCACTTTAGGAAAAGTTACACTTTGAGTCCGTTTGTATATATGCAAAAAAATAACATCTGTCTCTCTTGTTTGCTTATATGTACCCAAAATTTTCAAGCGTTTTCGACAACGTTCGAAAAATTTGGCTTGTCTGTACTGATAACGGATCTCTAGGATGGATATATCTGACCTGAATGCATTCACATTACGAAGCACCACACCACTATAAAATTGGAACAAATTGCAAAATTCTTAGTTTGGAGCCGGGAGGTGTCAATTACGCTTCTTCCTAATACTATCAGATTCTGGTTTCTCCAAGAAAAATTTTCACCATAAGTTTCTTAACTTAAAAATATGCATTCATTTTTAGATTCATGTTGTCTTATCACCAAGTTTATTAGTGTTTTTCAACAGAACCGATACTGTATCACCATTTAGTGATAAAAGACAACTTCAGGACTTCCTCGCTGTATATCTTGAATTATTTTAAATTTATATAAACAAATTATTATAGGCAGAAAGATATTAGCCTAAAACAAAAAGGGCTGATTTTGTTGCAAGAAACGTTGTAGAATTAAAAAAAAATAATATTCGAAAAAGAGAAATTCCAGTGCTCACATAGCTCCTGCAGCTAAATTTTGACATTTTCGAAAATTCCGTTTGATAATTTAAGATTGTGAGCAGAAATTTTCCACAATCAATCCTGGAAAATACAGCGGGAAGTAATTTAATATTACAGCATGAATGGAAGATTTTAATATCGACAAAATCAGTGGTATATGTCTCTTCCATTTTGTATAAAACGACAGAATTCTATATATTAAACTAATTTTTGCGCTTTAAAAGAATGCTTTGAGAGCGAAGTGAAATGCGACCATTAAATGAGAAAACTTTTCCATTTTTTTCTTTAGCACTCAAGCAGGCATTTTATCAACAGTACTGTAGAGATATCTTGTGAATCATTTTTCAGTTTTCAAAATTTTTTTTTCAGAAATTGAGTGACGGCAAAAACACTGATTGATTCATGTGGAAATTATTCTTATCTAATTTTGAAATTCTGCGAATCTCATCCTAAAATAAACGAAAAATTCATTCTCTAGTAGACAAAAAAACTTTTAATTTCAAATTGTTTGTAAAGAAACTGTGGAAAGTTTTTTAGATGGTTTATGGACTATCATTATTCAATACAGTCCTCATTATATTATTTATTGTTACGTGTATTATACTCTTCATCGGAAGTGTTTTGCGATTTTCATCGCTACAAAATAATGCAGCCATCAGAGCGAAGAAACACAAACAAAAGTATCAGGTCTGATAAATGTCCACTCAAGTTATTGACTATCAGTTTGTAAATAACTAACAATCCTCTTGTCCGTTAATTTAACTAAATTAAAAGTAAAAAGTGATGGTATACAAATTAAGGTCCGGTGCACTTATCGCTGCTTATCACCATTTGTCGCGTCGCATTCTCCCCCCGTCCTTACTCTTCCAATCTCAATCTATAATAATTTCAATTGTAGTCTTGTGTAGACAGCATCAAAGTATTGCGTATGTCACAGGTGGGAACTACTGGACATAGCGAGCAAGCGTTACAGCAGAAGCATGCAAAGGTTGATTGAAAATGTTCTCAGAATTACTGAATTGTTAGTTACAGCATTTCAGTACTGCTCAGTCTTTCTTCTTTCTCACAGTGACATTGCTTTGACGGTATATTTTATGCCAAATTGTTTCTTTTTTTGAGGATGTACAAAATCTGTACACTTTTTTTGGAATACATCAACAAGCCATATTGCCAAATGATATGAATGCAGAACGATGAGGAAAGAATACAACGATGAAAGAAATGGACACACAGCAGTTGTCATAGCATGTTCTAATATTTCACTGTGAGAAATAAAAGCAGCAAATAAATCCTCTATCTTCCCAGCAGTAAAACAACGGTAGAAGTGATAAGATTTTTTCACCGATGAAAGTAATCTATAAATTTCAAAATTAGTCAAAAAACTTTCTTGCACTTGTAAAACAGCAATGTACATACACTTACAGCGTACTTATAATGCAACGGTAGTTTGTATGTCATTTCAGGACAACATTGAGTGCACCGTAAGTTCATCCTTCCAACAAGTACAAATTTCTTTTCCTTTTACAATTTACAACTTTAGGGAATTCTTTTCTTCCTAAATCAAATATTTTTAAAAAAGCCGGATTCAAAATGAAAAAGTCGAAATTTTGAAATAAAAATGAAATTTGCAAATAACTTGCGATTACAAATAGCATGAGTAGATATAATGTGTGTGACTATTTTATACATAATCATTCTGAAATCCCTTAAGCCCTTCCAATTGTTCGTCTCCCCCAGTTTTATCCTTAAACTTAAATGACGTGCAAGATTCGAAGCTAATATTACAAAGAGAATTCAAATACACTAACAGCAGTAAAGAGGATAAAATATCAAATCCCTTCATGACTGAGCTGGTTTTTCACTTACAACAAGTGCATCAGTGCACGACTTCATTACTGCTTCCTTCAGCGCCGTATCGTCCGCCGTATCATCACTGTTCACCACACTAAATTCTACTTTCACACTCGGTGGTTTTCGATGTCGGTGTGCCTTTATATTTCCCATAATTTTATTGAGCAGCAGAGTTTCCAAGTTAAACACGGGTATCTCGAATGCTAGGCTTAGAAATAAACCCACAAAATACGCCATAGCAACGGCTATCGCAAATTGGTAGAGCTGAAAACAAAACCTTAAAACATAAGCTCACGAACGGCACTTCCAACAATACGGTTGACTCGATTTTTTCAACAGCATTTCTAGAGGATTATAAGGTAAATCATAATGCTTTGATATTAATCAATGTCGATCTTTTATACTATGATTAGGTCAAGTGAAATATTCACTTCACACAAATCTTTTTTATTATAAAATAAATTCGATAGGAAAAAAAAACAAAGTTACGGAGCAACATGCCATTTGATAGACGGTAGTAAAATGAAAAGCATGTGGTCGACTTAAATAATAAATTTGCAATAGAATGGGATGGATGAGATATGCACAAAATGTTATACGACTTAATGGTATCCAAGCTCGCCAACTTAATATATCATTTACCGCTCCTGAAATTAGGACAATCATTCAAGATTGTCATTACTTGCAATAGGTGTTTGCATAAAGAAGCAAATGTTGTTATTGGCTAAGTATTCAAATTCGATTAGAAACACATTTGTCAAGAGCTAACCTCCATATCCAGTGGCGCATGCGAAGGTAACCCATGCCAAACTTAATGCATACGCATTACGTCCGAATAAAGCATAAATAATACGTGATACATTTGATATATCGCCCGTACGAGCATAATTATACAAGCCGAATACGGCTAAAAGTCCAAAAATAGTAGAAAACACCCAACCTGCTATTATTTTCCACTGAAAAAAAAGGTATAAGAAGTTTGAAAAAAGTGAAATTGTTTTCGGACAAAGAAAATTCATTTATTTTTTCTCAAATTTAAAAGTACCTTCGGGAATGTAGGTTGAAGTGTACATTTATGTACTGCGTATCCCACTAATATACCAATTATATACGGATTGCAACGAATATACGGTTTCACATACACATCCGGCCAATATGTGCTCAGATCCTGTACTCTATAATTATTTTTTCATTACTGTTTGCAGAAACCGATCATACAGTTCATTCACTCAGCTTTGTTTAATACTGATGTTTTCATTTGCTAAAAATCCTTAATATTAATTTCAAAGGATTGAATGATTTCAGAAAGTTATTAAAGAACGAAAGAGTAGGTGTTAATAAAGACTTTAGATAAGTTGAAAAAAAACCGGAAAAACGTACAGTTGTAGTTTAGCGGTAAGTATGGGAGCAGGTGGATAGTTATTTGCAAGAATGATGAATAAATGTACCAGGGATGACATGGTAATTAATGATAGTGCAATGGTGATACCAGCAAGCTGATTTCTACAAATATAACAAGGGATTTGATTTTTGTTAGACGATTTTTGTGTCAAATGATTTAAATGTTTTAAAATGGTTAATATTTAGCAAACACATAATATGACAGTTTTCATACTGTATTGAATAAAGTGGTTAACTAACCTATACAACAATATAAGAAGTATCGGTGAAAGTATATGAAACTGCATGTCATTAGCCATGTACCAAGTCCATCCCATACACTCCAAAATTTCATATTTTATTAGTTTTGAAAAAAGTCTTATAGAAGAATAAGTGAATGATTAATTTCCAAAGTAAAAACTACAATATCAGTGAATTTCAGAAATATAACTAATCCATGAAACTGAGTACCGTATGGTAAGGAAAACGAGGATTATGTAATAAACAGACATCGCTTTAAAATGTCTTTGAAGTATCAAACGGCAGATGGTATATTACTTAGAAAATGGAACCTGTAACAGACAGGTCAAAAATAAAATAGCGTGTTAAGCATAATGGAGAACTTACAATTTCAACATCTTGCAGCAAAAAATTATTCATGTAAATTAGGTTAGTCCACCAACTTTTGCGACAAAAATTTGATTCAATCGGCCGCCAAAAAGGTCCATCGGAGAAATGTGTTAATAATGTGATATCGAGAACCATAATCATTAAATATATCGGAGTCAGCCTTTAATAAGTAGGTGTAAAATATCATAATGGATGTAATGTACCAAGATTAAGTAAAAAGTAACAAGTAAAAATATAGTGTTCATGCTAGGATAACAAACCGGATATATCGATGAATATAGAAAAGCCACCACATATCTAACGAATATATTGAGCGACCTTTCGCAGCTTCCACTTTAAACTTTTCCATAAACAAATATGAAGTTAACATACCACTAAAATTTTACATGCATAATTTAAATATTTCATAAAAGTTATCAAGTTTCCAAAACTAAACATGGATCTAAATAAAAAGTCACAGATCCGAAATAATTTAAAGTCTTTGAAAATTTCAGAAGTTCCAGAGTTTACGTAGTAAAAATAATCCATAAATTATCATAAACAAAACTATGACCTAATATAGAAAAATGAGTCAACGGCAAGCGGTGCTTGCACAATAATAAGATTGAAAAATTTCTGCGGAAATGCAATCAGCGTGGGTAATAAATTATCTGAAATAAATTTATTTAAAAAATCAAAAAATCAAAACCTTTCCAATTTTAAAATTTGATCTCCGAAGCATTACCGGTTGAGCATTACTTGCAACTCTCGTAGAATTCATATTTTACTTTACACAAAAAGATTGCTTTATAATTTTAACAATTTCAGAATTAAACATACCAACTGTTAGACTACTAACGATATAGTAGTATGAATGACCGAGGATAATCCAGAACATACTGAGAACTCTAGTACCATGAAGGCAATGTATTTGATTACTTTGTTTCTGAGTTTTTAAGATATTTCGCCCATTGGTGTAAACCGAAAATGCCACCAAAATTTTTTGGAACGAATCTGAAATATTACAGAGAGTAAGCTAATGGTGCAATCTAATCTTAACAAATTCTAATAATTGCTAGCAAATCAAGAAATGAAAGCAGAGATTCAAGTTAAAATATATTTTTCTAATGCTTTCCTCCACTACACTTCTATTTTAAGCGCCCTATGGAAATTAAGAGCTTTCCACTGCTTTAAATTGGGTAATGTTGTATATTACTGACTGGAAAAAGAATCGTCATTTCACAAAGAATCATTTTTCATTCACAATAGACAATACAAGTCATCGTTAACAATAAAATCTCTTAGATCAAAATTAAAGAGTTTAAAGAACAGAAAAAAAATAGCTTGCTTTGTTTTTTACTGCACATCTCATCTCCATTCTTCAATTCCGTTTGATAAACAAGACAATCATAGAGGGTGCCGAAAAGCATTAACACTAGTATAAAGAGCACAAAAAATCTGCAAAAATTCACTTTTTACCACATTAAAACACGGAATTTAAAGTAACGGATGAATATGCAGAAAAGGAGTCTTTTATTTTTGGATTTTTCGATCAGCTTCAAAATTCGTGAATTTTCACTCTATGAAATTTGAAATAGTATAGAAAAATTTTAATCTAACAGTATAAACTCGTGCGTATCCAGATTACATATAACAATAAATTTAAATTTAGACCAAAATACTTGACTTACAGCACAACCAGTGAGCTCGAATCATGAGAAAGCTGGGAATGAGGTAAATTATTGTGACAAACAATATCCACATTGCAAACTAGTTGTCGACCAACCACACTTTCAGCTGATTTGTAAACTGCAACTTGAAAACATTAAATTTTTAAGTCTTTCCGCCAGTCGAATAATACCACAATAACATTTGACAGGGTTTTTGATATCTGCTACGAGTCCAGTGAGATCTTTTGAAGTCTAGATCCAAGCAAAGATCTTGTAACTTAAAATAGAAATAGGGAAAAATACCTAATTCAAAAATTTTTTTTACATCATAATTCGTGCAGGAATCTGGCGTGCAGATGCCATAATTGAGAAGTGGAATTAAAGTAAAGCACTTGTTACGTTCATTAACTGTTTCATTTGAACGCCAAGTATTCGAACTCCTGAAAAAATGATCTAAAAATTTCAAAACCGATCATCAAATTAAACACAACAAGTTAAGTTTGGAAAATCTTCAGAAAAAATTTCAGTTGTATTTAAATGCTGAAGAACTGCTCACTTATAAAGATAGTAAATTTCAAATTAAATGAATTTAAACTGGAAAATATATCAAGAATAGGGAAATAGGTGGAAAACGAATCTAATTGGAAAAACACAGACAAAAATTCTTTGACAGCTTGTTAAAAGCGACATAGGAACAAACCTGCAATATTCATCCGGATTCTCAATAGGTCTTGAACCAATGTTTTTGAACGGGTCGGCAGAACTGTATGGCTGAAAGGTGGCCAGGCAATATTGACCCGACCATTTCTGCCTAAATAAAACTCATCTGATCGCTTGAATCTTTAAATTTCTTATGTGGAAGGATATCAAAAAATTACATTTTTGATTTTTGAAATCAAAGAACTTGTTCATTTGGATGTTCTTATGACCGAAAGCATTAAAAAATAAGGAAATATACTGTTGGCGATTTTTTACAACTGAAATACGACGACAAGCGCTCCACGACCCAATCCAGAGATTATTGCCACTTAAAATACCAGCTGGTACTTTACCCATTGCGTCTATTACTGCAAAAGATAATAAAGAAGCGTCAAAATTATTTGTTGCGCGAGCAGTTAGAAATAAAGCACAAATTCAAAGAATTATTAATTATTATACTGATATTAATTACCGGTATATATGTCTGCAGTAAAGCACCATCATATTACTTAAAATCATACCGTTGAAAATCCACTGATGATTTTGATTATGCATTTGAAATTGACGAGTACAATTAGTATAATCATTGCTTCCCTCATTCGAACGAGTATAATCCATAGCTGTCCATAAGAAATATGCTATATCAGCAATACAAGATGATGATACGTCATATTCCTGGAAAACACGAAAGTAATTCATGACTGGTTACTGTAACATTTGAAAATGAAGTTTGCCCGATTATAAGGTATTGCCATTTAAACGGACAGATCAAAAACTTTTCTTTCATTAATTCTTTTAAACTTTTTTACATTAACACTCATTAGCAACGTGCTTCGTACATACCACCAGAACGATCAGTCACACACATCATTATAGAATGATAGGAATTTTAACATCGGATATGTTTTACTAAGGCAGAAAAAGATTCGTTGCGCTATTTGTTTTAAGCAATCCACTTAATTCTTCCGCTAAATAACCTGTCACACTAATTCGTCACAAATCAGAATATGAGATATATTTCGGAATATCGGCAACAATCTTAATCAGGTAAAAAGACCACGAGGTAGAATAGTCCATTTGATCTTTAATTCAAATTTCAACTTAGTACTATCTACTTCCTCATAATGAGAAAAATATGATAAATGCAGGAATGAATTAAGTAGATGAAATTAATCAACGATGAATAAGTAAAACCTAAGGAACAAAACAGAAAAAAAAGTTAAAAAACATAATACCTTTAGCGGTTCCAACAAAGCCAGTAATCTTTTGATGTATGATTCATCACTTGATTTCAACGCTTTCTCAAATTTGCTGGTTGGACGAAGAAAGAAAGTTTTGAAGAAATCCAAATCAACGATTAACTGCCATTGTGAATCGGCGAAAAATTCGGTAACGAATGTTCCCAGAACATTATCTGTATCTTTTTTGTCTTCCAATCGTATTTCTTCTTCCAAGAAGTCATCAGCACAAGCTCGAAGAAGTGAGAAAACCAGAAGGAATGAAATCTCTTTCAAAATTTGCATAAGACGCGGTAAACTTTGGGAATTCCTCGTAGACTACGATTCAGGGTTGGAACTGACAATCAGTGAAATTTCACACCGAACTTAGTAACAAACCACCATTACCTTCCGATAGCAACAACGTTTGGTTTCAATAAGCTTATCAATGCAGCAGAATGTTATCAGTATAATTATCAGGAGCACGAGTGCAGACGATTGATGTGCAAGAAGATTTGCTATTTATCGTATGGTTGTGGTGAAATCGACCATCAATTAAAACTCAGTCTGCTCTCACTCCAAACGTCTCTGTCTGCCTCGTGAAATAAAATAGCAACTGTTGGACCATTTTATCAACTCATCTCCCTTTTCCTTTGACATTTCACAACCTATTGATGAAAGTGGTAATTACTGGAATGATAAGGATTTTAACTGATAACAGTGATAACACAGCGAAGCAAAAATGGAAATCGATTACAGATGATTATAAAGCACTAATCGCTCCAGCAGCTCTCACACATTACACAGCTGATTGTCCACATCTTTATGAATGTTGAACACAGATTACCACCATAAAAATTGCAGATTTTAAACTTTAAAAGCTAGAAAGACCTGAATTGAAATCAAACAGAACTGATGCAACAAACAAACGTTACTTTCCAAATTATTTTTCATGTCATTAACAAGTCGGTTTTTAAGAGAATCAGACGGGAGTTTAAACAATATAAATAAGGCGCTACAAAATGTATGATTCAACGCTCCAAAAGAGATAAACGACGACAGTGACAGTTCCCACCTTTAACTACGAACTTTAGGTCCTTTGAAATTTGCGAATAAACGCATCAACTACTAAACAATTAATACTCACATGTAAATATGGATATGTTCACATCAGGCAAGTCTTCATCATGAAAATTCAATCCCGACACGCTGATCATACGAAATTGGTAAACTGATAATTCTAAGGACTTTTTTTAAGAATATGGTAAAAACAACTAGGATAAGTAGCAATAATATTTTTATTTCCACAAATGCAACAAACAATTAGAATTTTATTAAATACAAGCATAACCAAACAGCAGCACTAAACAGATAATTAGGAAACAATGAAAATGACAGATTCTGATCAGCTACGAAACTTTTCAGTGTTCAGAACCTGCATAACCTAGTTTGATGAAATAGTTCATCTAGTAGGAGAGTCATGATTTTACTTTTTTTATGAAAACTAGTGAACATCGAACCGTCAATTAATTTTGGTGAACTTAAAGTTGTGGTGGAAAAAAATAAAAACGACTAAAATTAGTGTTCTGAAACGACCGAAAACGAAAAATCATCTAAAAACTTATGATGACGTAGGTGCGGGAGCAGATGACGGGGGAGGAGGTGGTCGAGAAGGACGCATAATTGGAGGTGGTGGAGGGCGCATCATTCGTGCTGAGGAAGGAGGTGGTGGAGGAAATGGAGCACGACTTTGCATGGGGGGAAAAGGTGGCGGAATTCGAGGGAATCCTCGTGGGGGAGGTGGTGGAGGAGGTGTCGGCGTCGGTGTTGCCGGCGGTCGCATTCCTGGTGTTATCGGTGGCGGCGGAGGCATTCCCCACATTGGTAATGGAGCTGAAAAATTTTAATTGATGGAGAGTTATCACAGAGTAATGAAAAGCAATTGATGTCAACTTGTGAAGGTTTTATATTTAAAAGTTGCCAAATAATTTACTCATTTAAGTGTTTCCTCGATTTTACCTTAAAAGATTGCATAAATTAGATGAAATATAATGAAAACCAAACTATCAAACACTCACCACTCATTGGCGGCGGTGGTCTAGGAGTGCCAAGTGGTGTTGGTGGGGCAGGAGGTGGAGGTGGGGGTGGGATTGGTGTTGCACCTGGCGTAGGCATAGGTGGTGGCGGTGGTGGAAAGATTGCAGGTGGTGGTCCAGCCATTGGTGGAATCATTGGTGGAGGTATTGGAGGACCTGGAGGTGGTGGATGAAGCACAGGTGCAAGAGGCAATTTTCCATCAGAGAATATTTGATTTGGTTTGTCTGAAGGAAACAGAGGATTCTGCGCGGCTAACATTCGTTCTGCGGCAGTACCATGTCGTTCACCCTGAAGCTTCGAAAAAATTGAACTAATAAGGCTGATAATTGCAGGAATTCAGGTAGTATGAAGCTCAAGAGTGCTAATGTAAAATTCATGGTAAAGATCTAACTCCAAAAACTCAGCATGTTAAAAAGGTGAGATGTCAAAAAGGAAGTTTCGAAAATTTTTTACAGACTGAAACCCAAATCGAGTTTTTGTAGGGCATTAGTAATCTATTCTCAGCACCGAAACCAAAAAACAGAAAATAACAAACCTTTGTATCTTTTTTGAATGCATAACTCACAGTGATAGCTCGATTACAAAGAAACTGCCCATTCATTGCTTCAATAGCTGAATCCGATGCTTCAAATGATGCAAAATTCACGAATGCAAAACCTTTACTATTACCCGTCTCAGCGTCACGCATTATTTTTGGAACCTGAAAAACGATCATAATAGATCTGGACAGAAATTAAACAAACAAAATCCTAACAATGTACTAAAAAATAAACAGGACTTATAGAGTTGAATCCACTTCCCTTCCAAGGTAACATAATCATGAGACTTCTCATTTACATATGATGAAATTTTACGGAATCCAGACCAGAGCAAAAGCATGAGGGGGTTGTATCAACAGTTAATTGAGATGTAAAGAAAGACCTGCAAGATAACTCCAAATGCACTGAATGTATCAAAAAGTAATTTCTCATCCACTTCTGGGTCGAGATTACCAACAAATACATTTGCGCCAACATCCATATTCTTCTCATGCGCTGACGCTTTATTTACCTGAAAAAATTATTCTTTCGACTATTTTCGACTCCATTGTTTTGCTGAATTATCTTAAGTATAGCACAACTATAACAAGAAAACTTGCAATCAGTGGAAGCTACCAAACAAAAAAGAAGATATGGACAGGCTTAAGATTTTTGTGACAGATCCAGTTAGATTTCAGTTGTCTGTCAAACATTGTAATGCTATTAAAATTATACATTCCAAACAAAAAAACACTGGTGATCTTCAGTCAAACAATCCTTCAATCGGAGCACATTAATGAGTAATTTTTAAACATAATTTGGACCTTTATGGGTTTCCCATATAATTTTATCATATTCATGATTTTGATTGCATAATCGGCATCTTCTTCACCCATGAATTCAATAAACCCAAAGCTGAAACCAAAAATTCAGGCACGTAGAAATTAGTAGGTAAATAAAATCAGGAAAGATAAACTAAAACAGGAAAAATTGTCAAATTTAAGTAAATTAAGATTTAATTGTGTGTATTCAGATTTAATTAATATCCAATTCTAAATTCAGAAGTGAAATAACCCTTGATGTGAACTAGTCACTCGGTCTTTTGGCATATTCACTGATACAACCGGTCCTGCCTGTACAAACAACTCCCATAAAATTGCATCGGTCACTTTCTCATCCAAACCGCCAACATAAATTGTGGCATCTGAAACTACGTTTTATACAAAAAAGTTAATAGACACTTCATTTTCACAACTCAGTAAAAACAATGCATAATAATTTCCAAGTGGAACAAAAAAAATTGGATAATATGCTTCGAATTAATAGATATAATTCAAAAATCTTCGTTTAGAAACAACGCTAACATTACCCCTGCACGGCTTGGAAGTGAGCGAAAAACGTTCATGATGCATTTCAAGGATAATCACATTCACTTACCCTGATTCCTCTCCAAAACAGGCCCTGCTGACATATTTGTAGGCAAAACTGTTATGTAAGGAGCAACTAAATTTGAAGCAAATACTATTCAACAGCAGACTATTTCCTGTAACGTTCGAAACTATTAGCAACATGAAATAATGTCAGAGAAAGTTTTCCTGGAATCTCACTTTTCGCTGTAGATCCACTATGAAAGTTTGGGCGTTCACTTTAAGAGAAACACGAACTAACTCGATACAAAATTACCAGATATTCTAATATTAAGAAATCCTAACTTTTGATGTTGAGTTTACAAAGTGGGTAAAGAAGGGAGAGAGCCTCATTCCAGAGCAATTCCAGAACAATTATTATTAACCTATCACCTTAAACTCTATAACATATTTTTATAAGTAGGGTAAAATATACTTCAGATTATGATTGCAAGTCATACACAAAGATTTTCAAGTAGATCTTAGTACTGTATTACCAAATCTTACCTACGAAATACCACGATCAATTATCAACTTCCAAGAAGAAAAATAAAATATAAATTTGGAAGAAAATGAAAAATGATCAGGTAAAATGCTTTCATGAGTAACACATAAATGTAACATTCCACACTGTAAAAAATTTTGTCTTGAACATAACAACAGTAATGAGATCATCAGAACAATGAATTTTGAAGCAAAACGATAAAGCTATATTTCAAGAAAATGGAAGAATTTCTTCCTCCAAATAATGGAGCCGTGTTCACTGTATTCCGCTTTCGAAACAAATCTGAAATTTAATTATGTCAACATTAAAAACATTTTTCCTTAAAAAAAAGCTCAGAAATACATATTTGTTTGCCTTACATCTGAACTTTGCCGCGAAAACTTACACTAAAAATTTAATTTATTCATTTTCTCATAAAAAGTTAAAACGAACTTATTATCCCAAGCACCAAGTTTCGCTGCATTTCGCCCACAATGCCAAGCATGAGTTATAGGATCAGCAACATCTCTTAACTGTATATCATAAATTTGATCCACAAATGGCCGTAAATCTTTAACACTAAAACTGATCGGTTAAAAAAATTAAAGCTACCGCGAACATGAAAAGATATCCAGGAGTAACAATGATCTCCGGCGCAATTTATTTGATCACTCAGATGAAAAGACTACTACACGCTACTTTTGAACAAACAAAATTAAAAACCTACACTCGTTCACTGAATCCAGGGAATGAAACATTACCACCACAAAGAATAATATTGTTCAACAATCGTCCTTGCATGCCTTGAAAGTTACGAACTTTTAAATGTTTGCAGCAATTAATATACCAAAACAAGCAACAAATTCATTTATTTCTGAGACAGAAACACCACTACAATCCAAGATGACTAAAATAGCTTACCAAATGGGCATTTCTTTACAGCTGTTGCAATAGCTTCTGGTATTCCCATTTGCAAAACACCAATGTCCGACGGTGAAAAAAGTATCTCAGGTACTGCAAATCTTTCCACATTTACTCTTAATTTCTGCAGATCATCGCAGACTTTATCTTCGGAAGTAGGAATAAATCCGCGACTATGGATATTGAAATCTGGAAGCACATAGTCCTGAACAATGGTGTTTTCTTTACCCCTGCGCCTTAAAAAAAGAGAGCTTGGGATATATACAGAAAAAAAGAAAAAAGTTGAAAAAAAAGTTTCAGAAACTTTATAAGAGAAATATCACTTACAAAAATCTCGTTTCTATCCAATTCGAAATGGCATCTGTTTTGTTCGATATCAAGAAAAAAAGATGTCATTAATTTTACTTATTAACAAAATTATCTATGCCTCTTGAAAACTTACTTAGCGATCTCCATGTTTTTGGCAAAATCATCAGCAACAAAGCAAATATCTTCTTTACATTCATTCATAACATATGTTTCTTCCATCACATTCAACTGCCTATATGAAATCCATTCTTTCAGCAAATTAGTTAAAACTTTACCGCCAATGTCAATTCTGAAACTTAAAGGTAGAACAGAAAAAATGAAAACCAGAAAATCGTGACAGTGGCTATTATGACTATTTTTATCTTACCCAAATTTATTCTGAACCTTGTGCTATAGTAAAAAATATAAATTCCTCCAGCAAGAAAAGAAACTGAACCTTTATTTCTTAAATGAGAATCATTACCGCATTGCGAAACTTTTATTTAAGAATTTAGACTTACCTTATAATACCTTCTCGAATAACTTTTCCATTATAATAAGGCACAATATGCGTAAATGAATAGCCTGTATCTACGACAATACAACAAAGCTGATCTTTGTATTCTTGTGACACTGTATCAGCCATTGCAATAAGTGAAGGCGCTTAAGGCACAAATTTCATAGGAAAAAATAGTTTTATGATTTCTGCACAGACATAACACTGACAACATCATGCAAAGTTTTCAGATTTGCATCCAAATAAAATTTGCGAACTAAACCAAAGTATTTCTATTAGTTATTAAGAACTACTTACCACTTGTCTTGACAACTGAATGAAATCCGTATTGTTCGAAAAGTATTTCATCAGATAGGTCCCGGATTGCTGGTACACTGTAAATGGCGTCAGTCATGATAATACGGGTATCTGAGAACGAAACATTGAGCGCGTCTTTCCCGAATACTCTGTCCCATATTTGCTGTTCCACGTCCCAATTCACTAAAACATCTCCGCATAAAAAATCACATCTAATAAGATCCATCTTATCTAATCTTCTATCCGCTGTTGAATTGCTAAAAGCAACGACATGCTAACCAATATATCCCTTTTCAGCTGGAGTAAGGAAAAACAAGCTAGAATGATCACGACATTCTTCAACTTCATCTGCCACAAAAATCCTTTTACGATCAGTCTTCGTCTTAATGATATAGTTTGGGAACAGTCTGAAATCTTCGAAATAAAGCATTAGTTTAGAAAGTTTACAATGAAACGATTCAAATCATTGCTTGGAATCACAATAAATGATCATTTCCTTCTCTGTTAAACTTCCAATAGTAATAATAAACACATCGAAAAATCATTAAACATCACTTTGGTTGATCATTAGTCATATAACCAGCTTTGATGGTGCTACAACCATTGTCAAATATAAGCGTATATGACATGAGGCTGAAAAATTATATTTAAGTAGGAATTTCCCTTATCCTTCTTCTAAAGAAGTTTGGTAAAAGACGGAGTATACAAACGTATTATACCTTCAAAAATAAGCAAAGCTTACAAGAATACACGATATTCATAACAACCTACATTCAGTATTATTGGGCCACAACATACAGAAATATTAGTATTAGTCTGTAAACCTCTGATTATTCTGATTATAACACAACAATTCTCACATTTAGGTCTAGAAAAACGAAAATGCGATATAAAAAACTAAAAATACCACAAGCACTGCAGACTGCAGTGAATTTTAATCCTTTTATGGAAAAATGTTGCTAATATGATAAAAGAGCACTTAATAAGTTCTTTTATGAACAGTTTCATTAATTTCAAACTTGTACAACATCCCAGTACACAAAAAAAATCATGCACTTTTTTTAGTATTCAACTATCTTCTTTCTAATCAAGTAAGCAGTTGGTACCAGTGAACACCATCCTTTACACATGGAAGAAGAGTAGGGTAGTATCAAAGATTTCCGTCGTTTGATAATGAACTGTAAATCCGTGCACAAATCCATATGTATTAATCAGTAAAAATCTACAGGAGAGATAGACATTCAACAATATTGGTAGGTCCCCAACGACGACTCAAAACATACACTTCAATACTCCACAATAGGAAAAACAGTACCAAAAACATAACTTTCATCTTACATCGGTGAAAGCCATAAAGAAGTACGCAATCTAAGAACCATATCCGTTTTGTCCAACATCAACCTATAATAATTCAGCGGTGGCTTTCTCGCAGTTAACTAATAAATGAAAACAAGCAACAAGACAAAAATTACACGACGAATTAAAACAATATCTGAAAGTTCACCCAAATCAAAAATTCTTTTGATATTTGCTAACATAACACTTAACATCGATATCGAACGGAGAAAAAAAATTCAAGGAAACTAAAAAACCACTACTCCCTCAACATCAGGAAGAGAAATTAAAACCCAGGAGTGGAAGAACGCTCGACTGTCAGCAATCAAACACTTCCATACCCTTTTCGTACGTTACAGCTCGATAGCTTCACTTTCGATTACTTTGTATTTCATACTTTTGAATTACATCACTTATAAGGACCGTAACTACTATCGAAATTTCAAAGTTCCGGAGAATCGTCCGTGATCCTTTCACATTTCATTTCATGGCACTTACACGGAATCAAGGCCATGTTTTTTTATCAGGTGAAACGCGCAGGTTTAATTCGTTTGTTTACCGCTTCTGCCAAATAGTGTTGAGGTAAGTGCTTCGAATGCTGAGGGCTTCCCTCTTATTGATTTATTTGAAGTCTTCATTCATTCCAGTATAAACTCTTCCCAGACTTTTCAGATTTTTGAGCTTTTCGGTATCAGAAGAGTCCTCTCTAAAGTGTGTTCTGTTGATACTTGAGAAATAACAAGAGTTCAATACCGAAGCATGACTGAACTGGATCCTAAAAATTACTTTTCAGATTCTCTTAATCGTTAATTCTATTCGGATCAGAAGTGCTAATGGATGTGGAAGGAAATAACATGGAGATATCAGGTTATACTCCAATGTATCGTTACCAGTTCCGGGTAATATTGATCGGCGACTCGACGGTGGGGAAATCTAGTTTGCTTCGATATTTTACAGAGGGAAAGGGTGCAGAAATTTGTGACCCCACAGTTGGCGTCGATTTTTACGCGCGAATGGTGGAAGTCAAGCCAGGTTATCGAATAAAGTTACAACTTTGGGACACCGCTGGACAGGAAAAGTTTAGGTATGATAAGTTGCTTACAAGCATATTAGTGAGAGATGATTTAAGGTTGTGTTGATTTGGTAGTGCGGATTCAAAACTGTTGAGATACTGTTAGTGCTACTTGCATTGGGGTCGTAGGTCATAGGGCACATCTGAACTAATCACGAAAAAATTATGGTGATATATTTTAGGAAATCAATGGACGACCAAGACTTTAGGTGCTCTGAGACTGAACTCTAATTAGCAGTTCACATTATTTGAAACAGATCCCGTCAGTTGTGTTTTAAACTTATTACGAACAACTTTTGTATTTGTTTCATCTTAGCTTCCGTTGTTATATCCTTCGTTAAAGGAAATCATAGTAAGTGCACTTCAGATCGATTACTCGTTCCTATTATCGTAACTCAGTGGGCGTAATTGTTGTTTATGATATAACAAATCGATCAACATTCAACCATGTTGCACAATGGTTGAAAGAAGCAGAACAAAATGTTGGTGGTCCGCAACCGAATAACTGTGTTTTTCAACTTGTTGGCCATAAAGCTGATTTAAATAATGAACGTCAGGTACGGTATGCATTCATTGTGCAAGTATAAAGTTTTAGCTGTGGTAATATGCTAAAGAAGGTTCGAACTTCAGTGATAGTTTTGTGGCGTCTCATCAACTTTTTCGGAGAATTTAAATAAAGTTACCTATCTTTAATGCTTATGAGCTACACAGTGACGTGGTTGGTATCATTTCGTTTCATCGGCATTTCAAAACATTTAAAAAATCTATAAAAAAAATATTGCTAAAACACTATGAAACTACTAAATGGAAATTTCGGAGAGTACCTGTTTACAGTTTTGCAAATCACCGACTCATGTTTATTGCATGAATTCGATTTCCGTATTTTCCAGGTGATGTATGAAGAAGGCGAATATTTTGCCAAATATAACAAAATCAAATTTTTGGAAACATCAGCAGTTACGGGTGAAAATGTGCAGGTTAGTATAATAATTTTGTTTATTACAAGCTTAGAAGCTGTTTTCATGGGCTATAGAAAGATGACAACCATGAAGATCAAGTAGAACTCCTGCACGCCTCTCACTTTTATCATATAGCGATTTGAAAAGTACTTACTTCCATAACTGAATAAAGGTCAGATTTTCAGGAATCGTTTAAAATGATTGCACGAGAAATCTGTGATCGAATTGAGAATGGACGGTTATGTGTCGTTGATGGTTGGGAAGGTATTCGAAGTGGTATGATGCATGCCGAGTCAATAACATTGTCGGAAGGCTCTGAGACACCATTTTCAGTTTGTACATGCTAGTTAGTACTGTATGTACTCTCAATATTTTGCTGTGTATAAAATTTAAAATAATTCATGTCATTCAATTACGATTGATTTTTGTCTATGATCAGTACATAGTAATTAATTAGTTGTAAACGGAATCAACTTTATCTCTATAATTCTTAGACTGCAATTCTTATTGCTTTTATTTGCACAGTTTTGCTTAAAAATTCGCAGTTTTTTTTTGAAATGTTCGTTTTCATCTGCAGGATTTCTTTTTCATTATAGATAATAAGCCAGTGTACAACTCCAAGCACAACAATAATTTGTCTGAGCATGTGTTTATATTTCATATATGTTGAATTCTCTTTGCTAAGTTCCGTGCCTATGTTCGTAAACTTGTTTACCGCTTAGTTTTTGTGCCTTACTTTAATGAAAATGGGAGAAATATCAGGTCTTTATGATTCTTGTCATCGAAGACAAAAATAGCAAATTTGTCAAGATAATTTGGCATTTAATCATTGTGAATTTCCTTCTCATTAAGCATTCTGCTTCGAAATTCATCTTCTGAACTGAAAACTGTCCGTACACTCGACGAGTTTGATAGGATTTTGTTAATCGATGCAAGGAAAATTTTAACACTTAGAAATTTAAGGTTCATTAAAGATAGATTGTACATTAATATAGCGTGAACTCCTTGGCAGTTTTTATATTCATAGTTTCTAAAGCACTTTTGTCATTTTTGTAATTGTAGTTGGGACTCGATTTTCTAATGATATGTTTAGAAGTTTTCATGTACAAAACACATTTGGGCTCAGGCGAATTGATAAAGATGCATACAGTTTTCGCTTGTCGTACTACATAGTTCACCTTAATTTCAATTCAGTTTGATAAGCAAGAACGGATTTATGGAGGAATGAATTAGTTAGTTGTTAATTCGCTGCTGGAAGTAAATCAAGGAACAGAATCCCACTCTGGGATTGACAGGAGATTTTTGTTCCTCTCGTCAAGTACAACTTCCATTTGATACCGTTATCATCAATATTTGTAATTCTTTCATGGATAAAAATACAAGAAGTGTCCCCTTCCGCTGTTTCACTTCATTTTGTTTACAAACTTAAAGAGTTTTGAATTTGTTTACTGATTCATAATTTCTATCCTTTTGGAAGTAAATATGGATTTCCTAAGGATAACATATGGTCTGATTTCAGGCACTGTTTCTTACTGGCAGAAATCACTATTAGAAGGATGCGAGTAGCTATTTGTTTCCTTCTGATACTTAGCAGCAGGATGATCTCTCTACAATACTCAACTATTCTCCTTATAATAGCTTAATCAATCCGCAGAAGTAACTTCCAAGCCTGTATTGCTCTAAAACGGTTTGTCACTTGATTAGTCTGTGTATTCATATTTTACAGCATAAACAAGCATGTAAAAGTTTGTTGAAATCCAGCTGCCGTAATTTGGCTGTAACCGTATGTTGTTAGAATCAATTACTAATGCAAGTAATCTGCTGATCGGAAACTATAAGACACAGGATTGACGTCAAAAGCGCTAATATCCATTTACAATGAAGCCATGTAATCTTTGCTTCTTAAGATCTGTGAATAAAATTTTTTTATCTTCAATACGTTTTTTGGTTATTTTTAATGCAGCAGTTGTTGGCAATACTTGAAAGCATAAAATTGATATTTTAATAACTATTCTTTTTAGAAACCACAAAAAATTTTTTCGAACTAATAACACAACTAGAAATATTATTATCAATTCAGTCAACCTGACAGTGACTGCAGTTTCAACATTTTGGTTTGCAGAGATTTAGTTTTTCTTTTTGCAAAAACCATAAGTATATGAAATTAGAAAGAAGCATTTAATAGCAATAGGAGAATTCTAAAGACGTGCACGTCTTCGGTGATCACTGTATATTAACTAGTTGATCCTGCTACAAATTGGCCCACGGAGGTACAATGGGTTGCGGATTTTGCAAGTAACTCATAACAACAGCGGAAATTGAGAGCCTGAAAATTTGGTATTATCTACAAAATTACTTTTTTTCTACGGTTATTCAAAACTAACCGTGGACAAAAAGTAAAATAAGTTATGGGGTGATGCACCACATATATGAAGAAAAATCAAGCCAACTAAAAATTATTCGCTACCTTACCCAACGTAGAGACTTAGAAACTTTGCTTATTTTTAGCCTTCCAAAACACAGCCAAATAAACTAGAAATATTTTCACTCTATCGATTTCTGACCAGGACAGGCCCATGAATCTGAATTATGATTATAAAATAGCTTACATGAAACTGCTAACAATTTGTTTCGCATCATCGCTTGTCCTTGCATTCACGAAACTAATGCAGGAACATAGAAGTGCTACCCAGGCGCACCATTTCATCTGATAAAAGATTAAATTAGAACAAACTTGAAGGTCAACAATCTAATCGTACTCAGTATAACAAAAACTCTTAATATTAAAAAAATTCTTCAAGCAATATAATATTTTAAAAGTATCCTTATCAATGCAAATGTTAGATTTAGTCAGTTCGATTGTATGGGAATTTCAGAAGCTGACAGAAAATAAAAAAAAAACATACTCTCATCATTAATCCACACATACTAAAAACCATTCCTAACACATTCATGTATTCAGGAATTGGGTCATCTGTAAGCGAAAGCGATGACTGCGGATCCACAGGCTTATATCTGAAAAAGTGAAAGGAACATACTTTAAAATTTGATTTCCCTCATAAAACACATTCACAGTTCACAAAACAGTTAGGAACCAATTTTTTCTATTTACTGGTACTAAAAAATACTGCTCAGAATCGAGCAAATTAGAAACAACCCCACCTTACTATTCTTCCTGGCCTTTTTACATCGCCGTTCTGCATATTTATTTTGACGCAAAAACAATCGACACCAACAAATCTGAAATTTCCATTCATCTACAATATAAGTGCAGTACATCATTTACTGCAAGATAAAAATGACTTTTCAACGTCCCGAGCTTCCAGTCAATCTTCAAACTCGGAAATAAAATTTTTTTTTGAATCCTATGTGCAAAACATAATAATAATATATGCCATGGAAAATGGCGATTTTAAAAATCTGTTATATAAATTATTATTCTTTATTCATGATTCGTGGCTTTGTAATCAAAAAACTGTTCCAAATAGTTGAAATATCACAATTTTAACAGAATCAACTCAAATTAAGAAGTAACAAGAAATACGATAAGATTTTTATGATAGGAGAAGACATAGATGAAGCAATATAAAGTGGCAAAATCAAATAAATCGCGTAGCAAAGCGCAATAAATATATAAATGTATCATTTATTAAAGATAAAATAGAATATCGATAAATTTTAAATTTGAGAACTATTTTTACGCAATCTCTGCAAATTTATATAAAGGCATTTTATCTATGTGTTGAAATGACATTCATGATTAAGAACCTAAACAACTTTAGAAAATATCACGAAATTCTTGACGAAAGCGAATCTAAAAAAGTTAAATCCGATGCTTTTTTTTTCTGCATTGTACTGCCAAGGGTATCAACAAATTTTTGCGCAAGTATGTCTTCTTGAATATGTCTTTTCAAAGACCGCTGCATTATTTCGACAATTTCTTTCGCAAAAACTGTCCGTAGCACCGGGATAAGTTTTGCTGAGAGTTTCAGGTCGCTTGGAGTAACGATCATATTGTCCATCGCAATGGTTACATTACCTGCCTTCTCGATATAATCTGGTAATGGTGGCACCTGAAAGAAAGCACAATTATTGCTCGATTTATAGGAACATGATAAAATAACAAATAAGAAACATCTGTAATGTGTCCTAAAAAACTCGTTCTTAATATTTTAATTTGCATTTTCTACTTCGTAATTCGCTCTATCTCCCTGGAGTTTCACAAAATTACAAATAAAATGAGAAAAAACACGAGCAAAAGAAAAAAAAAGTAAACGGCAGATGTCCATCCACCTTCCTACAGCTTGCAAGAAGTTAAAACATCAAAGAAATTATGGAACAGAAACCTTCGGATACTTCGCACTGAAATGTGTCAATACTAAATTCTTCGCGCCCATTTTTGTGGCAACATCATAAGCTTGCTTCATTGTACTATGCTTCTTATACAGGGCATGTGCCTGAAGACAATTTGATTTCCAAAAACCTGATTCAGAAAATTGAAATCATTGTGGTCTGAAGAAATCTCTAAACAGATGGAAAGGGCATTCTAGATTCCTTCCACAGATTGCTTAGGCCATTAAGTGAAAAACCTCTTCATCATCCGCAAAAGTTGATTCATGAACAAGAATTAATGCATCTTTCCCATGCTTAACGAGCCGTTCGCAAGGCATCGTGTCACCGGAGAAAACAAATTTCCGGTTTTTCAAATCGGTAAATATATAACCAACGGCGGTCCTTGCATGATTAACCTAAAATTATATTTCAGCCAAATTTTAGATACCTCTCACAAAAGTCAGAAAAAAACACCAATTCATTGGAAAACACGCTTGTTTATATGTCGTAAAAAAAACCGAAAAATTGTGCTCCATAAACATCGCTGATGATTCTTCTATTGATGGTGTATAGGCCAAAAGTAAAAACTTGAAGAATGGATTGTTCGGAAATAAGAAATATAAAAGTGAATAAAAAATGACCTTAACCGCAATGACACTTTTAAATCCAAGGTTTTCTATACTTGCAATTTCAGGAGGCATTTTACAAGTCAAATCGGCTACCTCTACAGGACCTCCTTTCTCTTGAGAAAGCCTGTAAACAAAAAATGAATCAAATCCATAAAATAATAATAACCAGAAATTCCTTTTTCTTCATATGTCGCCGAAAATCTAGAATTTATATTTCTATAAGTTTTGCCACACTTCAAAATAAATATTCTCTACCTGCATTTTATTAATATTAAAACTTACGTCCAAAATATTTTAGAGATATCCACGATATGCATGTCCTGTGTATAATTACCAAAACTACGATCAACATCACGGAAAACTTTCAAAACATGATTGCCACCAGCCACAATTAACGGCTTGTAAGTGATGCCTACGGATTATCAATATAATACAAAATTTACAAGACATCTCAAATAGAAATTATAAACAGCAAAATTTAATAAATCAAACATAAAATGCACCTCTTTTCATAAATATTTCCTTCCGACACCGGACAATTGTGAAAATCCCGTGATAGTGATCCTGATGACCGTGTGTAATGAAAACTGCATTTAATTTCAATAACAAATCTTCAGACATTATATCACCGAACAAAGTGCGTAACTGACCTGGAAACACACGGCTTGGCAAATTCAAACAGAATTTCGAAAGAATGAGTTCTTGACACTTCTACGATCATTTGTCTTTTATAAATTCTGCTTTATTTTTTACAGTTATAATTACAAGAGAAAAATCATAAAGATCGTAAAGTACTACTGAAACAAATGATAAAAAAACTGACCATATGATCCTTCGCCACAATCAACAAATATGCAAGAATTCTCATTAAACTGAAGAAAATACGCACTAACATTGCGAAAATTAGTAGGCACAGCTGATGATGTACCAAGAAAACAAATTCGTGGCCAGCTATCTGCGCTTTCTAGCAATTTCGATGCTAAGATATTTAATTTGATAAAACACACCATGTACTTACTACAGATTTCTGATATAAAGCAGTAAAGTCAAAACTGCGAGTCTTTCAAAAGTAAATTTTGTTCGTATCAATAGCATTACGCTCACAACAGAAAAAAGTGCATAAAAAGACAAAACAACAATAAAAACTCCCTACACTTGATGCTCCATTAAATTGTAACTCCTAACGGATTTCTACAAAGTGAATAGGAGGTAAAAAAACAGTAAATAAAAACCGATAACTTACTGCACGTGAATAAATTAATAGCTTCCGAAACTGCCGAGTCTTCCCTCAACTGTAACAACAAATCAGTACGAATTAATGACACATTAGGCGGTGATGAATCCATATTGATAGGTTTCCGTAGAAAATATCGCTGGAATGGCCTAACATAGAGACAGTTGCCACTCTTTTCGCAATCGTCATCCTGAAAAGACAGTTTCAGTTACAACTTTGAAATCTGAAGTCATATCGTTTTTTTGAGAAAATCATTTTTTCTACAGAATCAATAAAAATCAAGAACACATGTTAAAAAAAATCTTAAGAGTCTCACATTCTACAAGCATATTTCTTTGAAAAAGTACTAACATCAGAAACTAATCTGTACCACGCGTTGTCAAACTCAGTAATTACCTGTTGTATCGTACCATTGAATCCTTTTGGATGCAGAGGAGGAAACAATTTTGGACAAATATGATTCAAGATAACGTTGATACGATACACTGCCTCCATGTGAGGCAGACATGGACCGCTACCATTAACAATGATATGCTCCACGCTTTCACCAAATGAAGCCATCCATGATTTGTATTCATCATTACTCAATACTGAATTTTCAGTGAAATGAACGATATATCGCAAACTTCTGTTTTGGTTATTACAATCCTATGAAAATGAATTAATAAAAAATACAGAAAAGATAAATATGTAAAAACGGTGATAAATGATTATATAATGAAAAAAGGGATATATAAAGGATTATCGAAAAACCAAAGGAACGGGTATCCGAAATAATCTGAAATTTTATCTTTATCCTCAATTAATAGAAAAACACAACTTACTTGAAGCAAAGTGTTGCCCTGCAATGACGGTAGCTTTTTTAAGTCACTGCATTCAACAATAAGACAAGCATGCGATGGCTTAGTCTTTGCATCGCTTAAAACTTCTTCTGCCTGCAGTAGGACCCCATTCTTATTAATTCTACATCATTTTTAATCTCAACCCTTATTCATTTTCCCTAATATTTCTGACAAACTTCACTAAAACGATTATCGTCTTAAACAAAGTGTTTATCAAACAAAACTGTAATACGAAACAACAAAGTTTAAGCAGTAGCATAACAAAAAGAAGAATTTTATAAAGGTTTTTCTTTCTTTCATAGAATTAAAAATCTAATTCTTAGTGTCTTGATTTATATTCTACACTATCCTTACCAAAGATTTATTTATTTTTTTAAATGTGCAAACCAATTTGAAATCAAACATTACACAGTTCTCAGTAAGGAGATGGCACGTCATAATATTTAAGTATTGAGCTAAAGCGCCCAGGATATTCCTGCACACTATTTTTAAAAAAAGCAACAAAAAACAAACTTTGATAAAACGTCCATCAGGCAATGTTATATTTTCACCATCCTTTAACTGCTTCATGTGAGGACCACCAGGAATTCTCAGCTTCTTAATTTTCTGGACATCTAGGGATCTTCGTGGCGGCTTTAGTTCAATCAAGAAAGCTATATCTAGCTGAAAATACTTGAAAAAAATTTCCGAGAAGTTTTATTATGCTGTAATTTTTCTACAAAAATCTATTTATAAGAAATGTCCTCATTTTAGTTAAACTTAGCCTCAAAAAATTTACTCCACATCTGTCTTATGAAGTGTTTCTACAAAAAAAATGTAAACCTTTTCTTGTAATGATCGCTGAGGAGAAGAAAATGTCGATATTGGTATAAAATGCACAGTGAGAGCATCATCTGAGTAGAGGCCACAACTCAGTGGGCGTTCTTCCACATGCAAACCGAATTGTTCATTTAAATTTTAAAATATTCAATTGGAAACAATAAAACGTTAAATCTAATCCAACTGGCCATGGAATAAAAGACAAAATATAGTAAAACAAAATCTCAATATTGAACTAATCAGTTGCAACTTTCGAAATCCGAAATTTTTCGACTTAAAAAATTTTGCACTGAACAAAAACCGAATTAACACGAGATGTTCCAAAAAAAGTCATAAACTTCGACATTTTTCTTTAATCTTATAGGAGAGGCAATTTTAGCTACATGAATTGATACAATTCCAACGAAAGTAATGCTAAAATCTAGAAAATCATTTCGGAAACAATACTTTAGTGATCATAGTTGACGGAAAATCAGCATCGGTATGATCATTTTGGGACTCAAAATACTTCATCTTATTGTGAGAACCATGCAACCTGATGACTCGTTCTAGTTTGGATGACGATGACGCTACTGGCGTTTTCAGCAATCCTGATACGCCGGCAAAATGTTCCCAAGTATCTCAAAAATTGCACAATAGTTACCATCCCAGTTGAATGTGCTTCTGATAGATTACATAGATTGGTTAACTTTAATGCAGTACTTCTATGAAAGTCCCCAGAAAATATCAGTAGAGATCTATCTTTTTACAAACATCTAAATTAAGTGTGTTTACTGTAAATGCAAAGAAATTACCTCGTGTAAAAAAGATATCCGTAAGATTAATAGCTTTCAAGCGATTCGAAGCCAGGAATCGTGAGGTGCCTTCCGGACAATTAAACAAATAATCCTTGTAATTAGTATGAATAACGACACATGGCCTAAGATGAGTTGTGCCATTGCTTATAATCTGAAATGATTCTGCAAATGTTACCAGAACATTGTAAAATTTAGTTATTAGCACTTCAGCGCTACTGCCTTTGTAAATGCTTTTAAATCATCAATGTTTAAATTACTGCATTTTTTAAAACAAACCTCGATTGATACGCTAGATGGGACTGCCGGAGGTGTTTTTGTTTTATTCATTTGCTGTAAGTCCGCCAATTCTTTAGTTAAAGTTTCCACGGAAAACAATGCTTTTCTGCCAAGATAGGTGTCGTGACTGTGCCTAGACAAAATTTATGACAGTTATCCATTCAAAAATAGCTTCTCAATAAAGATAAGCAGTTAATTTTTCTCGAAAATACTGTTTGATGTATGTGGATACCTGGCAAGATATTTTTTGTATTCACTTATTTGTCGATTCAGAGCTTGAATAATTTCTTCAGTATTCTGTTCGTTTTTAACTGAAAATACTACAGTACATAATTTCGAGGCAAAAATATAGTGAAATACACTTATCGCCGTTCCCTTTTAGAAATATCACTCAGAAATGATGTCATCGTCTGTAATAAGCTTAGGTTCGAGGAAAAAAGTTGTCATATTCACTGATAATTATTCGTTAATGTAAACTCAACAGAGTACCTGAAAGGTATTTCTTTTGAAGTAAGGAAGTGTCGCAGTTGAGAAGTCGGGAGAAAATTTTTTGCAGAGAGGAAGTAATTCGTCCAGTTAACATTCATCGATGAGATATATCGATCAAATTCTTTCAAACGAAACTGGAATTCCATTTCAAAAAAAGAAGGAAATTTAATTATTAAATCAAAACGAAATACTCTCAACATTTTTTTTAACAACCTCTGATTTTAGTAACTAAATAATGCAGTCTTGATTTCTGGAACAGAAACTCGAAAATACAGTCCTGAACACCAAAATCTGTCCTTCATATATCTTAAAACAAGTTTCTCAGACTAATGTAACTTCCTGATCAATACAACTATTTCAAAGATCGCGCAACCCACTGGTTTACATTACCAACCAAGAAGGTAACCATCGGCAAAGTATTAGACTTCCCCTCACTCGACAATAAGCGCCTACAGCTCTAAGGTACGCAGAAAAAACCGATAACGTCCGTTACATTTCGTAATTATAGGTATGCAAATTCGTGAATCTCAGCGACGTCATAATATAATTTGATTTCGTGTAGGAATTTAGGAATTTCATAACGATAGAGATTTGAATTCTTACTGTCTTCTGGAGGAAGAACTGAGATTTGTCAGGAGATCATGAAGAATCATTACATTTCTTCTGTTTATTTGCAAGTCGCACTTTTTTGTTAAGTTGCTCGAAAATGTTTTTTTTTCTATTTTCTAACAATTTGATATTCAAACTGTTTGATTATTTTCATTTAAGATTAATTTAATTTTGTTCAAGTTAAATTTATACAAGCTTATTTTTTCTTATTTTCGAAAAAATTATTTTCGGAAACTTATTTTCGAAAATAATTTTTTCTAGCAGTTATCATATCACAATTGGAACTGCAGTGACACGTATTATGAAGCTTTCGGTTCCACATTTGTTTCTTTGTCTGCTTTATTAGCGGCCTCTTTTCCTGGCGAAGCTTGTGCAGCTGGCGCTGCACCTGAGATGGTACTCCTGTGTTGGCTTATGAGACCTGATCCACCATCATTTTCCGCATCTGGAGTTGATTTTTCCCAGTCATATGGATATTCCTGCAATAGACACAGGCATAAATTTAAAGATTTAAAGTTTTTTAGAAAGAAATCTGCTTGTTCAAGTTCCGTTCGAGACAAATTCAAAAAACGATGGATAAACAAATTCCCCAAACCTGACTTCTGGTTTCCTGAATGGCATTGTGCATCAAACTATAAATCTTTTCATAATCAGGTGTGTCAAAGAATTTTGTCTTATCGCATATTTGAAGTATCTCAATGTATCTTCTGGGACAACCGCCGAACAATTTTTTTAAGCCTTTGTCTTTGCGACATTGCTTTTTGGATACGCCGATAGCATTAATTTCCTAAAATTGATAAATATTCGCTTGTTTTTGTTCATACTAACTAAGCGTAAATACGTCGTAAACACACTTATTTGCACAGTGCTCAAATTTCTTCACAATGAGCATTTGAAATTTTGGAGCTTTCTCGTAGGGAATGAAGTGTGGCGATCCGTTATTTTTCTATTCTCTCTAATCCTTTCAAATTTTTGTAGAGAATGTTTAACGCATTGTTCTTATCTTTTGCTACTATTTGAGGAACCAATGTTACAAACTATTTAAAAGTTTTGCCGTTTGCAAGCCTTCAAATTGTGTTCTTAGTGCTCATATTCATCACTTGCTAATGACTTAATTAGTCATCAATTGTATACTCAATTATCACCGTCATATTCCTCCAAGGTAATTTCCCATTGGTGAGTTCGACAACCATATATAACCAAGATTCTACGTCATCCTTCCGACATAATTCACGCAATATATGGGCTGATAACGGTGCATACTTCACAGTACCGCGAAATCCAGTTAGTGCCCGAGGATTTCGCATCGTGCCATCTTCATGGATATACGATCGAGCCATACCAAAATCAAGGACGTATACCTAGAACGTTCTTGGTATTTAATCAATTGAAAAAAAACCTGACCGTGAATTCTGAAAGTTAGGGTACGAATAAAATACTTTAATTATTGACAATGCTAACTTCCCTGTAACTTTTTCTGGCAACTATAAATAGATTGTCAAAATTATTGAGAATTTTTCTCATTCATATCATTCAGCTTGATTAAATTAATTACTCTTTCATTACTGCTGTGCAAATCTGAAAATTCTAGAAATTTTAAGAAATCAATACGTTTCGTAGTTCGTTCACTTCGGGTCTACCGATAGCAAAATTGCCTGGTTTAACGTCTCGGTGCAAATAGCCAACATTGTGCAAATCTTCCAATGCCTCCAAACATTTGATGCCGACACTGATCGCTGTCCCCAATGAAAATTTTTTGCTTTGAGCCTCTAATCGTAAGTCCTGCATAGTTTATGCTTACAAGTGCTGTTAAATAAGTTTCACTGTACATGTTGCTTATAATACATATCAGTGACAATTGCTCGTGTTGTTTCTCGCTACGCCATTGCTAGAAAACATGTGTGATCGGCAATTTAATTGAAGTATTGACCTGTAACGATCTTCCAACCAGAGTCATAACGATGTAGAAGAAGTCTTTGTGTCTACCTTTATCCTCAATGGTGCAAAAATGTCGCAAACGATCTTGCTCCTTCAGCTTACTCAGAACCGTTAGCTCCATTTTCAAGAAGCCAACTTTTTCATGAACACTTTCTACCTGAATGTTGTTGCAGTAATTTGTCTTCTCGGCTTTCTTTAATTTCAGCTAATCAACGTGTTTACAAAGCAGCTGTTTATATTCTTAACTAATTCTTCATAAAAAAACAAATTACCTTGAGCGCAAATTTTTTATTATCCTTGGAACAAACATATACAGCACCGAAGGCACCTTCTCCAAGTTTTCCATCAATTTTCCATCCCTCCACGATACTACCAATTTCAAGTTGCACTAATTCTCCCATCTAATTTCAACTACACCCACCGACCTTGTTTTTTTTTAAATTGACAATTTGAAAAGATGAAATGGTGATATGCAATACTTTCAAATTAATGCTGCTATCGCACCCGTTACACCTCCGATCTGCCGGCTTCTTCCAATTGAACAAATTAACAATGGATTGCTGAATCCAACATAATATTTTAATACCGCTTTTTACAGACTCAATATCTTATTACTCATAATTGTTAAGTATTTAAATAATTGTTATTAAAGATATTTTGCTTCATTATTCATTGAACTTTGAAAATAACAACAATTGTTTAGTGGCAATTGCAATACTCAAACTTTCAGTCAAAACGGTTCCGTCACTGTTAATTTAATTAGGTAATGGGCGTGCTATTATTTGTCAATTATTTTATTGCTATCAAATGCGTTTAGCTTAATATTAAATTTTAAATCGCACAACATAAGTTAAATTTTCATTTGTCAACATCTTTATTTAAATTTAATGATAACTGAATTTCTACAAAGGCGTCGTGCTTTTGCTATGCATTTTGTGATTTTAATTTGTTGTTGCCAAAACGGAATGTAAATCGGTAAAATTTTTATCCCAGTAATTTCAATTTCTCTTTCATCAAGTATTTGTAAAATCAAAGGATTTAACAATTTTGTGTAGCTGATCTACGCTTCTTCACAATGGAAAGAGAAATATGATCCGACATGCATCCTCAATTTAGCCCATTCTCTCCGTTACATTTTGACATTTCAGCAACTCTAATTCCAAAATACTTTAATTGGAAAGATCATATTGAAACTACATGCGTGCTATACTGGTCCATACTCCTGAAATTAAAATCTCTGTCCATCATTGAAATGTAAGAAAACTGAAATTATGAAACACACATGTGTGTGAGAAAAGAAAAATTACTAAATTAAGTTTCTTATAGATCTAAGTTTTTGATCTCTCATGAGTTTTCTCGAGAAATTTGAATATAATTAACTCCTGATCTTCATTGTTCCTTCATGTTTATTCAATTTCTTAATTAAATTATTTTTTCAACAGACCTCCAGGCTATATTCTCCGCAAGCTGAAGTTTTTTAGATCATCGAGCAGCATAAAATGAAATATACTGAGGATGTTTCGTTCAAATGACTGGAATGAAATTCAACAATAAGGTCAAAAACAGATTTCCATCGTTGTAAACATTCGGATTGGGTACTTCGAAAGAGAGGAAGAGTGAAAACAGCCATTCAGAATATTCATAACGAATTTATGAGTCCATGAATGGAAGTGGATTTAGAATGGATGGGTGAGCTGCAAAAATCACTTCAAAGTTGGAAAGGGAAAGGTGTACACGTAGCGATCCGATTCAAATTGTTTTGTTGAACTAGATTTTTGGATTCCATTCTCCCTGAAACGAAAAAGCAGCACAGCATGAGTGGTTATGGAAAAACATTTATGTGATGTAGACTTTTAGGAATTATGAGGGAGATTGGTTAGTAATACATAGTACTGTGATAAGGTGTCACCATAACCTTACCCCTTTAACCCTAACTGTAACCTTTAACCCTAACTGTCATCATATCAATGAAACAACAAGCAATAAAAAACAGCAGGATCGACTGTAATTATAAAAATTGAGTGAGATCATCCGGTACTGAGCTATTATATTTGACCGATCATGAAATAATGGCGCATTCTTCCATTCTATTATTGAACTCTAACAACATATTTCCCACACATCAAAACGTTTAGGCATTTGAAATGTTTCAGTTTCCTGTTTTTGAACTATTCTAACTGAGCTACTTAACTCGTCAGCATTCTCCATAGTGAAATTCAAATTAGGCAAGGAAGGTTAGAAATGAGATTTAAGAATAAATACCACTTAAGGTAAACGAAAAATGATGGTAAGGATAACATACTGTGTATTGATGTATTTCAAATTCATAATGTACTATAAAGTATTGTATAACAGTTTTATATTTTATGGCAATCATTAATTTCTTTCGTTTTAAAATTCAATCTAACGACTTTCATTATCGGACTTTAAGAATTCATTTTACTTGCAGGAGAAATGGAAGTGAAAGATGCGATCCATTTAATTGTTGCAAATTAGCGGAATTCAAAAGTGCTTTGATTTTACAATCTTTCATTGCGAATCCTTAAAAATCTACCATCAACTTAATATATTCTTCATAATTCTTTTTTTTGAAAACTTGCGTAATTTACGCATGTTAATGATTTAGTATATTTCGTACGAATTCGATCAATGCATACTGTAAAAGTGACCATTATGGAAATGGTAAAAAAAATTGTGTCCCAATGGGTATTTTTATGACTATTTGTGCATTAAAGAAAACGCAAACGATTAAAGTGGCGGACGAGGAAGAAGTGGTCCATTGGAGGAAGGAAACAGGATTTTCTGTCCACCGTGTATCTCACTTCACAGGCCATAAAATATGCAAATTCCTCATCGCTATCATTCATTCTCCTCTCATCTATTTTACCATCATTTACCAATTATCATCTATACGACAATCCAACACTCAAAGATGCAATTATACATTTGTAATCGCAAACACTGAAGAAAGGAAATCTATAAGTAAACATTAGAAGGATTAATTTCATGAATTCATTTGATTCCCACTTCTTCGCAGTAATAATGTATTTTGCAAGAAAGGTCATAGGGCAATCTTTTTCTCGCCTTCTAAAAAAGTCGCTGTTTTATGACTACTGCCTACCTAATAATTTCTCCTGAAATTATGAAAGAATCAGTGCAATTGTTATCTTACTTAATATCTTAAAAGGAATAACCTGAAGACTCGCAATATTTGATGGTTAATTCTGTTTCAATTCATTTTTATTTTTACCCTTTTCCACCATCGCTTCCATTTTCAACCGGTTGAGGACAGTTCTTTTTTGTATATGCAATGAACAACAACGGATCATTTAATCTCTCATTTTCAGTGGTTTAATTCCATCTTTAGCATTTGCTATTACCTGAAATTTCTCAGAAAGAAATCGCTGATTCATCACATTTGCATGTTTATTTGTAAATTTTGCGTTTTAGATTCAAGGACCGCCCTATAAGCTGCTGGACAATGGAATAGTAAGAGAGACTGGAAAGATCGCTGATAATCGCATATAAATTGCCGACCTACCCTTTCAACATAGCTACCTATCTGCTCAGCCTTTCTTCTCGAATTTTTCCAGTAGGAAATCCATCCTCACTGTCACCAATACAACTGCAAATAGTAAGGACGATGTCCTCCAACATACTATCGCTTTCCTCCATTCTCATCTCACTTATACCTGCCGCTTTTTCGGTAAATTTTGTCTTCGAAAGTCTGGATAATTATGGGACTTTTTTAATTTCAAACGCTTCACTTGAAACAATAACTAGCAAACATTTAATAACTCGTAAATGGAAAGCTTTAGGATTAAAAAAACCTTTCATTAATTTTTTTTCAAAAATAATCTACTGTCAAAAGAGAGAGAGAGAGAGAGAAAGAGAATTTAGTCACCAAAATAAATGAAAAGAAATTCTTATAAGAATTATCAAACAGTTGCACTTGTATTTACAGTGCCTTGCAAGTGGTGTATGCGGTCCAGGCTTTGGCGGAGTTGGCGGTTGCCATCCTCAGATTCAACCACTCCAAGGAACTTGCCAACCGCCATGCGGTCCAGGCCTCAAGTGTAGCCCATATGGTTGTGTGCAAGCGTATGGCATGCAATTACGAGCACGAGCTCGTGGTGCAAATGTTTTCAGACCAGAGATGGAGGACGACGAATTAAAAGTAAGCTTGGGAAGACGCAAATTTTTTGAAACAAATTTAAGACTTTGTTATTTTAAATTTATAGAAAGAATGAAAATAAGCACAAAGCGAAGATCTAAATTTATTTTAATTTCCAATTAATCAGTGTGGAATTTTCACTACCGAACTTTTGCAGAGTCCTGATCAACTGTTCATGGAGTGTTGTGAAAGAAGAGGACTTCCAAAAGCTTGCCTACGGAAATGTTCCATTCGTGATTACACCAAGGATGCGGTAGTCTAATACAAATAAAAAACTAAGAGACCGCTTTTGAATTCCTATAAAGCAATGCAAACCACTAGAGTTTAAATTAGACGGAAGAAATTAAAATTAGAATTAAATAGAAATAAATTGGAATTTTCTTCACACAACTCTCTCATCCAACTTCCATCCATATTTTTGCCTTTATATTTAAAATAAAGCAAATAACGAACAGAAAGTTTTTTCCTTCTGAATTTATTGATAGACTAATGTAATGATTCCATGCAAAATTTGTAGCTCTTGAGCTGAATGTATATTTGCTTCATTTATTACATTAACAATTTCATATTGGATAAGTCTAGATCTGCCTGGTGTAACTGTATTAAAAGTAGGTGGCATATTTTGTAACACACGCACACACATCCACTCACACACATGCAACATGCTGTTTTTCTGGATGAAGAAACTTCAATTAGTTGAGATTGAATTTAACCATTTCAATTATATTTTAAGGAAAAAACTTTTGCTGTTTTGTAATTTTCTCATTAATTTTTCGATTGGAACATTAAAGAATAGTGGGAATACTTATTTAATTCAACCTTTCGTCAGCAAGTAGTTACTTATGTTTCAGTTGATAGAGATGTATTTTAATCGCGATCCTTGTCCTGTATCGGCCGCTGCTGAAATACAATTCTGTGCTGCACAGGGGCGCGACCATCGTGAATGCTGTGCTCGAAATGGTAATTTTTTGTTTCATTTAAAGTTTATTGTTATCACGGCAACATTTTTTATAGCACATCTCTTTATGTCACCAATTTATAATCCTAATTATTTTGATGTGTCAAAATTTAACTAACATTTTCTTCTGCACTCTATTCCTTTTCAGCAGTGTTAGAAATAAATTAAGATCTTTAGCTTGGAAATGAATTGTTTTCAGGTCAAAAATAATCACCTATCAGATGTAATATTTATCTCAGCGCAATGTATCACAGAATTATTTTAAAAAATCAAAAAATTTTCATATAACTATACTTTAATCATAAAGTCATGAAAATCACTTAAAATTAAATGAATTTAATTTGCATTTGTTATGTTTTCTTTTGTTGGAAATTTTACGTGAAAAGTGATATGCCCTGTTTTACATCGTTTTGTTTCTATTACAGTGCCTTACTTATTATCAGTCCTATGCAGGAAATATTCTTCTGTGGTCTTTAATCATTGCACCTGCAATTTTTCGTTAGTTACAATACGTTTAATTCCAGGAGTGGGAACAACATTAGCTGGCGATAAGTGCTTGATATTCTGTGACCAGCGTCCGGGCAATGTGACACAACTGGATTATAGCTATTTAATTTGCTACGATCGGTTTGAGAGTATTAAAAGCTGCTTCTGGCACGACATGATGGCGCAAAGTTCATTGCAACGATTTTCACGACCTTTTTAATTTGCTGTACTACGTTGTTGAATTATTATATTTTCCCATATATGCCAATTACTTCCGCGTTTCATTATTCATATCTGTTTATTTATCATTTTTAAAGCTATTATGATTACTGTTTGTGAGATTCATGATGAATTGTTGATTTTAAATGCAGAGAAATCAGATTTTCAAATTTAGATCCAATCTAAATGGGATAATTTTAATTTAAAAGTATTTAAAAGGTGCTGCAGTTTCTAGAATTTTTAAAAATTAAGAAAATAGTTCGATGCAGTTGAATCTAATGTGACCAGTGATTTATTAAAATTATGATACGAAATAAAAAATGTAATTTGATTTTCAGATCTCTGGCAATCTCCATAATTTATCTTGCATCCGATCTTAAGGGCCATTTACGTTTGTTCTGCCACGTGCAATGCCTTTCTTACTCTTTTTTACTTTTTATAGAACTTACATTAATCTTACTTCATCGAGTCGATTTCGTCAAAAATTTTTTGTATTCGAGGAAACTTGCAAATTTCCCACATTTTCCAAAACAGTTGAAGTTTATGTTAACTGATAAATTGCACGTTTACAATGTCTAAAGAGACAAAATGTATGCAACGATACTTCAACTTAAAAATTTAGTTAAGCGCGAAATTCAGAATTGTTGCTATGAAGAGGTTTAAAATTTCTTAATTTCATTTTCAAGAGAAGAAAAAGGAGGCGAAAACATAGTTGATAGGGAAAAACTAAGTAAAAGAATTGATTTTTTGAAATTTCTTCGCCAGTGATCTGTGAACTTATGGGTCAAAATTGAGCATTAATTTTATTCTAACAGATTAGTAAACATGCAAATTAAATTAAATTAAGTTGAATTAAAAAAGAGACGTGAATGATATTGATTTTTGATTTTATTACAAAAGTAAACACAACTGTTACTGACTTAAAAAAACTACCGGAAGATGTGGGAAAAAATGTCACTCTTTTTATTCCATATGTGTCTTCCTCTTCAGCGTTTCTGTACTTTGCAAGAAACTATAAAAGTTTTTGACAATATTAACAGCCTCTTTCAACAAGGAAGTTAATTTTTAAGAAGTAAATGATATTGATAAAAATAGAAAATATGTTTCACTCATTCCTTCACTTCTTTCTTCAATTACATATCAAACATTGGTGATTTGGGAGAAATAAGACGTGTGGTATTAACAAATTGTGCGCAACAAAAAAGTCTGAAATACGTTTTTTTTTAAAAAAAAAACAAATACTCGTGGAATATGAGTAAACTTGGAGAATAATCGCTGTACTTCAGGCGAAATAGATTTCAAAATAAGTAAATTTAAGGGAAAAGAATTCATCCACTCATTCAGAAGTAGTATTGAGATTATTACAGAAATAGATTATGAGTGTTTCATTAATCCAAATTCCTTTAATCCAACCTCATAGTTACAAAGAGGATAGTATCAGAGTCATTACCTCTTTAAAAGATATCTTCTACTGTAAATATGTGATTAAATGCTACAAACAACAAATAATGTACGTTTCACGTAGCCGAAATAATGCAGAAACTAAATGATTTCATTTATTCTATCTTGAAAATCGAAATGAACCAAAAAAAACACGTGGAAATTTCCACTTCCGGGGAACCGCCCCGAACTGTCAATGTGCTTTTTTATAGGGAACTGTGTAAATTTTGCAACCGTTTTCTGTCAACCCATTAGAATGGTGACAAATGACCGATTTAAGAAAAAGTATCCATTTTTTATATATGTATAAATAAATATATATGTATATACATTTGTGCATAGGAAGGAGATGGTGGGGCAAGGAAGGAAGAAGTATTTGTGGTTCACCAAAAATCAAACTCTCTATTTTCTCGCTTGTCAACCATTTCCGGTGTTTTAAGAACGACGATAAGAAGATGCGAAGATTGTCAAATGGCATTGTTTCCATCTCCACCCCTTTTCATTACCTCATTGTCGAAAAACCTGTGCGGAAATTCATTCTTTCTTACATTGGTACTTCCGGGAAAAGTCTCGATAACTGAAAGAAAGGTAAGGTACAAGGCAACCTTACCTTTCTTTCTCCTTCACATATTACTTCACCCCCAACCAGACAGCAACACTATCTCATTGAAGTCTTAATCTCTCTTATCGTTGTTTTTGCAGCCCGAAATTATCGTGTGCTTCTAATGCAAAATTAAATTTCGATCATGTCACTGCTACCGTATATCAGAGCTACCGTTGATTCACCTTATAAATTTTATTTCATACTTCTAATACTACCATGCTACACCTTGGAATATGTACCAGATTTGACACTTACAACTAGAAAAAACTACGATATAACTAATGTAGAAGTAAGTTAATAGTAAAATTAAACTAATTGATAAAACTTGTCTACAGTTGCGTATCTTTTTATTACTCGTTTTTCAAATTTTTTCATCTTAAATATCTGTTCTTACCCTTTCAACACATTCAGCAGTAGTTTATTCACATTCTCAGGAAGTGACTCAGGAAGAGGAAGGAAAACAACAGAACACAGAAATTAGCCGATCGACGAGTAACGCAGAGCTATTCGCAAAGCTTAACGAGAAAAGTGATGATAAGTTTGATAATAATTTGAACAAAAACGTTGGAATGTTAGTACGAATAACACCACGAATGATCAATTATTGGGCAACGGTAAGATTTTGTAAAAATAAGAGAAAGTCTGAAAAGCATATCTGTTTTGTCTTCCAAAATATATTTTCTTTGATTGTAATATCAGTATGTTTTCCAGGAACTGAAGCAGATCTTTCAACAAGAGCTAGAAAATAAAGAATTGCCAGAATTTTCACGTACTTTGATGAAATTAAACGTATCGATTCTTACACCACGAATTCACAATATAACACTTCCGAAATTCAGTTACAAGGTTTGGTTTACATTTCTGATTACTGATATAAATGATTGGACAAAAGAAATAAATGAACTAAGAATATGATCGCGAAAGGAAGTGTGATTCTGAAGCCGTTTAGAATTAATCTAATTTACTTATAACGTTTCTAAAGGAAGTATTAGTCGCAGAAACACAAAATTCATACATTTTTTCTTACTTTTGCTTATTTTTATTGATCGATTCAAAAATATTTTGTTTCACTATACAATAGAAAAATGCATTTCTTCTTCATTTAAAATGAAAATATGGATTTCATTTAACTTTCAGTGGAAGTCACTCAGAGTTTAGATCTTTTAGTTTAAAAATTTTTTTAGGTGCAATGCAATAATACCCTTGAAATAATATTACATGGAGGCTCAGCGCAACTGTTAAGCTCTTATCGGGCAGTGTATCGAACCGTTCGTGAAGGACATTTGAAAGCAAATATGAGCAACTTCGTAATTAATTTGAAACTTAAAATTTCCACAACATTTGCTGGAAAACTACTGGTAAATACATATATATGAATACATAGCAATTTATTTATATAGGAATTAGTCAATTCTTCTGACTTTTAGGTCTTTAATTTCTGCGTAGTATTGTCTGTAATGTAGTCGAAGACTCCCTCAGAATAACAATGAAAAATAGTTCTGTTAAGTTAGAACTAATTTAGCAACATCAAGTTGTGCAACTTTTAATTACAATAATTATATAACAAATCACTGTCTTATCTAAATTTAAATCTTTTAGTTAGAAGATATAGTTTGTGATGCAGAAGTACGATCAATTGACGTTAAGTTAACGCCAAAGTTACACGAACTGGTTGATCAAGGTTTACGGGCAGAATTAGGTGAAACTATATCTGTTGCTATCTGTGAAGCACTGGAGGCTTTTACAAACAAATTTGAACAACGGTTGAATAAACTGATACGCTCACCGGTCGTTGAAATTAAAGTAAGCAATTTTTTTGGAAAAACTTCATATATGAAAAATGAACTGTGACCAACTTGATCATAGTCCAATAGTACTTAAATTTTCAACTAATGAAATAATCTCGAAATAGGCTTTGCGTTGTAATGTCGTTGTTTAAATCAATCTTTTCCTCTCAGAACACTTTATGATGGTCCTTGTTGCGTTAGTAAAAATTTCATTGATTTTTTTAGATTAATGATACTGTAACACATCTTCTCATTGATACTACAATAAGCAATGGTATTTCACTAACTGAGGACTATTTTGATTTTCCACTTCTTGGCACTCCTACGGTTAAGAAATTGGAAAGTGAAGCTCATCTAATGGTTTGTTAATTTTACAAAATTTCGAAAAAGAATATTAATTATATGAAATGGATATTTCGTTATCTCGTAGCGCATTAATTTGTTTTAGTATATTTCCTTTTTAAAAAAATTAGTAAAAAATTTTTAGAAATCACCGAACGATAAAGTGGAAATGGTTTATTTGTATATCTCAGAATCGGTTCTAAACATGTTCCTGAAGCAGCTTGCAACGTTTGGAGATACAGCGTTGCAATTACACGCTGATCCAGAATTCCAGAAAATACTACGTCTAAAATGTTCTGAAGACGAGGAATGCATGGGAGATTTGCTACAAGACACAGAATTGTATGTTCCCGATTCAGGTTCTCTCTTTTCCAAATTATCATCAGTTTTGCATCTTACCCTCTTATGAGAAATTGAAGGATAGAAATGGAGAGATACTTCAGGAAATCTATTATAAATAGATACTTGTTAACGAAATGAAATTTATTAAAACGAAAAATGTAAAAAAATACAGTTACTCGAGCAATATAATTCAGAATGAATAGTCAACCATAAAGTATTAGCTGAAATTTAAGACTCCGAAAAATTTGCTGTTTTTTGTTGTCACTAACTTTTTTGTTTAATAACTATAAACAAACGAGAAAAATAAAGATGCAAATTCAGGTCATATGATCGTCAAAATCCACTCACCGTTAGTGACATCAGTTCGAAATGGCTTTGCACTGATTGATTTGCACCTGACAAGTTTTTTAACTTACAAACAGGATGATATGGATGTAAAAGTACTAGAATTTGAATGGCTTGTAACAGTACATGTTAGCAACGAATACCTTAACGAGCATCTTACTGAAAGAGTACATGATTATTTATTTTCTAGTATAATAAAGCTCAAATTTGTTGACTATTTCGGCCTATTTCGTTGCAACACACAATCTGACTTGTCGAATGTTTGTTAACCAAGTCTTACTTAATCATTCACTAAATATTTGTCTTATTCTGGGCTATACAAAGAGTACATGATTTCTATTTCAGTATCAGTCAGTACAGAATACGAAAGCATCACCGCAAGTGGTTAACTTAGTGATAAGTAACATAACACCATATGTCGAAATGATTCCCAATTATGATGGATACCTGTCGCGACTAATTTCTTCAAGAAAGAAACTCTTAGAGGTCAGCTTTTGACTTTTAACTTTTTTGAGAGTAATGGAGGAATTAAAATTCAAACTTAATACTCTAACATACTATCGGGTATCACCAGAGATATCAAATGGTTGATTGATCGAGAAAATTTTGAGGCTTTCAACATATCACAAAAAATGATTTTTATAAAAACGATATTCATAATTTTTTAGAAATTGCTTACGGAGCAATGTTCGGTAGCAAGAACAACAAGTACTCTGTATAAAGCGGTGTACTGTACAGCAACTTTCCGGAATGGTACACTTGTAATTGCTACTGGCTTACAATGGAATCCGGAATTATTTTATCAATTCAGTTTGTTCAGTTAAATTGACTAAGCGGAATTTAGAAATTTTGTGTCATAATGAAAGATCTGCATCACAAACGAGCTTCTTCTTTTGTTGGTGAATTAATTAGTACCGCTAAGCGATATTATCACCACGGCATATTAGTACATTTAAGCAACCAAAGCCTTAAACAGAACATCTTAGACAATTATCGAATCATTCTGATATCGGGGAGATTTGCTATTTTTTGCCAATTTTTATTAAAACCCATTTGAATTCTTAAGTAAATTTTTGTGTTTAATTTAATAATCGGTTTGCTGGCGAAAATTTTTCTGGTTAATTTCGTTTATAAAACTGATGTGTTGAGTAAGGGTCAAGTACTTTCTAATCTTTTCTATTATCAGTTAAAGTATACAATTTGCATTCTTCTATAACTCAAATCCATACCACAAAAAAAGAAATGAAGCTGAGCTACGACTAATAACTGGTCGTTCTTATATTTCAGCAAAGGTGGGCATTTTTTTCAGCACAAAATAGCAAATATGAAATAACGCAAATAAACGGAAAATTTAATATTCACTGTTCTAATATACCTGCTAATTTGTACATATTTTTAATGATCTCATTTGGTCGCTTCTGTTTGATAATGTTAATTCATTCTTTGAATGTGTTATGAGATTGCTATAAATAAACACTTATCATATTTTTAACTCTTTTCAGAAAATATAAAAAAGCAAAATTAGACTCAAGAAGGACAGTCAAGTTTTACCTTCAGAATTATTTGTTATGCTTTCATCTCTCTTCAGATAAAAAGCGCAAGTTAGACATTGGCTATTACTGTGAAACCAGTTACTGAAGTTATAGCCATCAATTTTAGGTACGTTTTCCAGTCATTCGGTATACTAGATACAGTAACCGCATTATTGTAGGTTTATAAGCATTAACCATCAGATGGTGCAGTTGCATCAAAAACATTCCACAGTAATGGTGAACTTGTTCATGATCTTTTTAAAAAACATTTTTGAAATTCAATAATTAAAGTTTGGTGCATTGAATAGAATTGCAGGTGGAATTTTGGATTAGAGATTTTGTGGGTCTTTGGAAGTTTTGATGCAAAAACAGATATTCTCACAAAATGTTTATCAATAATTCATGCTTAATCCACAACAAATATGGATGCATAAATTAACTAGAACGTTGTGTTCTTGCTGTAACCAGACGTCGTTGATCTTTTGCTTGTTTAGCTTGCCTTTCATTCAAATTTATAACCGGCCCATGATATTTATGATCCGGATCCCAGTCAAGTGGATCATCCGCTGCTATGTGATTTGCCGAAAGAATAGAAAAACATTTATTAATCATTTAGCCATAAATTCTTAAAATTTATACTTTCTTTTCAAAACAATTAGCTTATAATAATGGGAATCTGATATCTGAAAATTAAAAATAAGCATTAAACTTTCAACTTGACATCAATTTCTAGTCAAGGAGCAGGAATGGTACCTTAGCAGCATGTTGTATACAGTAATAGATATGATCATAATCTGGTATACTTTCATATTGCAGTGAATCAATGTACTTCATTATTGTCGAAAATTCACGTCTGGGACATTGTTTAAAAAAATCATCCATTGCTTCACCTTCACGTACCTCTTCCTTCCATTGTAGGACCTCTTCTTTATCGGGTCCCTAGAATCTGGACTTTCAAAATAATTAAATTTTACCTGAAATCGCCTACCACTTATGTTAATGTTACAACGTTTGGCCATGAGTGCCATTGTTCAACAATTCGTTAATTGTTACCCACTCCACCTCTTGTTTCCTCCTGTAGTTTATCATTCCATCTGTGATTCCTCTCAAAAACTTCATTCAAAAGAATGGATCGCCATCTCGAGTTAAATCTTAAACCTTCAGCTTTCTCCACGGTAACGAACCAGCAGTCCATTCGACCGTAATGTAAAGCCATGATTCAACGTCATCTTTTCGTGACTGTTCCATTTGTCGCAGAGCGGCAATTGATGCATAACGAGTAGTACCACGAAATGGAGCAGAAGCACGAGGCAATCGTAAATCTTTGTTTCCAGAGCTATAATATATGATTAAAGATGAAAATTAGGAGCAATCAACCTGAAATCATCGTTTTAACTCTGTCTCACTGGATACAGTATATTTAACACTGTCACTCGTTCCTTTTTAGATTCTTGCGAGCGATGTCGATCGCATTACTGTCCCATTCTGTTCATTGGTTATTTAATCACATACATGCAAAGTATTGAAAATTTAGAATATCGCTTATCCTCAAAATTTCTGGTAAGCATCACCTGAATTGTCTACACAAGCCAAAGTCAAGCATAAAAATCGTGTGATGTTCGTTAGCTTCCGGTCGTCCAATTGCAAAATTGCCTGGTTTGATGTCTCGATGCAAAAATCCAACAGTATGTAAATGCTCTATTGATTCCAAACATTGTTCCGCTGCTTTCAATGATGTATTTAACGTGAAACGCTGATCTGGTCGTTCCACCCTTAGATCCCATAAATTTCGACCAACCTGTCAATGTTATTCATAACAGAAATTTCGAAATAGAGTTTTCAAACCATAAGGAATTAAATTTAAACTTTTCCATACTTTAGAAAGACAAATCATTGGTTTAAATCAATCAGCTAGATTATGTCTATAGTTTCGTTAATCCAGTCGCGCGATTAGCGCTTTTAAAATTGTCAACGTTTACAACACGATGATAATTTGCAATATTTGGTGATCTGTTGAGTGGAAATTTACCAATTTCATGATGATAAATCTAAAACGATCAGGTTGCTTCCCACGATCGATAATCTCGCAAAAATGTTTGCTTCCAAGTGACTGTGCACCACGCAAAACAGTACAGTCCATTAATAATACCTGTGGAAATCTTTTTGCACTGGAGAATTAGCTCATTTGTTATCTTAGAATTTGATGAATTTCTAAATTTCCAGATATTTTCAAAGCAGTTATTTGATAAAGCAGTTTAATTTAGACTATGCCAAAAAACATTACGCGTTTTCTAACATCCATTAGTTCACACTTCATCGCAAAAGCAGCAGAATCCGATAAGCGTTTTACTTCATATACTGCTCCAAAGCCACCTTTGCCCAACAATTTTATTGACTGAACCGTTAAACTAATTTAAATCTTTCCGAAAATTAAAGATGAAAAGAAATTTTGTCGGTGTGTTGAATATAGCTGGAGATAAATTAATACAACGTGATAATTTTAGAGTGTTGCGTGTTTGCATCACGCAGTCACCTCATATTCCGCCTTCTTAGTGATAATAAATTCACCAGGTTGTGGTAATTTTTCACTGAGTTTTTTGTCAGCCATTTCCTGGAAGAAGGGAAAACATTACCTTTGGGAGGGGAGATAATGAGACATTTAATATGTTTGAAAGCCCACTTCCTAGAAGGTAACATATACCAAGTTAAATTCTAATAATTCGTCGTTTTTACAAAACTTCACTGTGTACACTATATGTGGACATTTTCAAGACACTAAAAATAATGAATGAGTCCTTTCGAATACACTGTTTTATACCAGCAAGAAAGATTTGAATAGAATGCAAATTTGAATATCCCCTATAAACTATTCGTTACTCAAAACCAGTGCAAAAAAGATGAATGTAAAATTAGTAATATCGTCTCCCTTCCTCAGACCACCCAAGTAATTTCACAGCAGAAATCAATTCTGTTATTCGGGAAGTCAAATTTCATTGGCGTGACATACAGTCCTGACGGTGGTTTGCGCGGTCTATGAGATGACACTGCGTTACTATTCTGCTCTCATGGAGTGTTCATTACTGAGCATTTCAAAGTTGACAGCGGTGCTTGTTGGTTTGTTATATTGATTTCATGTGGAAGGGTGGGACGTACGGAGAAAGTACCAGGCGTCATTATCATACTACATGAACTCTACTCGGGAATTAGACCACGTAGAAATGGAATTGTATGAACAACAAGCTTCATGTCCTTTGATCTTCTAACAATTTTTTTCCAGTTTAATTGGAGCGACATTACAAGTCTTTTGTAGTTTCATTTTCCTCCATTTTTTTCCATAAGCACTTTATGTTTTAAAATAACTTAATTAACTTTCAGACTATGAAGCGTTCATACAGCGAAGCGCCGAAAGAAGAAGAAAACTGTGCGGAAATTGGCGAACCATCGGTGTCAGTTACATCGTCGGCCAAATCATTGAATCTGGATTTAGACCATCTGTATAAGACAATTCCGAACTCAGCCAGAAATGAGCGTGGCAAAAAATTACGTTTGGAAAAAGCCTCTGTAAGTTGTTCATTTTGTATAAATGGAAAAGCGACTAATTATTAAGTATTTATGTATCGTCTGTTTTATCTATATACCACTAGTAAGTCGTATTCTTTGGTGATTGTTGAAATGAAAAAGTTAGGGACGGAAGTTCTTGCTTTTCTTTCTAGAAAGCTTTAATTTTACGAAATAATTTCAAAATGGATTCATGAAACACTTATAAAAAGTACTTGGAGTTTGTTACGTGATATTTTACTAGCACCGAATTCACACAAGAGCCTCGAATTTGATGTTTTTTACATTTTACTAATGTAAAAACCTAATCATCAGTTATTTTTTGGAGGACTGTTGCACTCCTGTTTCTGAGAGATCTGCAATTTAGGCAAAACGGAAACGACAAAAGATGCGTTCGAAATTACGTGAAAAACTTGGTGAAAAAGCATTACCGAAAGAAAAACCACGAACGATTGAAAGTACTCGTGAGTATGATGTTACTGTGATAGAAGATGACGATCAGGAGGTTCGTTCGCTATGTTTTGTCATATATTTTTACTGTTTAGTATGATTTCTGTGATGATAAAGGATGGACTTGAATAGGATAGTGCTCCTTATAGTGCCACTTGCTACCATTTTGTTTATTTTTCCTTCCTTTAATCATAAATAGGCTTTATCAGAATAAGCTCCGCGAACATTGAACTTTCCTTCAGTGACTGAGAGGAAGTGTGTTTTATGTACGGAAAGTTACCTGAGAGTGATCAAAGTTTCCGCACTCTGGGAATTTATAAAGCTCAAGTACCAAATATGTAAATACTAAGCTTAAATATATAGTTCAAGTTATTTCTTTTTCAGATTCAACACGACGAAGCTAATGATGAGATGAATGCATATTTCAACGATGAAATACCACCGAAAATCCTAATAACTACCTCACCATATGCTAAAGTGGTTAGGGCCTAATAATATACTACCTTTCTGAAGGCTTCAACCTGAATTTCAGTTTGTTGACTGCTAGATACAATTTCATTTATCTTCATTTAGTTTTTATTTTTTTAAGAATACATTCAAGTTCTGCTACGAATTACAAAAATGCATTCCGAATGCTGATATATTTACTCGCAAAGGAATTCCTTTGAAGAAAGTAGTAAAGCAAGCGAAATCCAAAGAGTACACTGATTTGATTGTAGTGCACGAAGATCGGAAGATACCAAGTAATTTTTGTCTCTCTTCTTTGTTAAATGAATTAATATAATTCTTTTTCATAAACCTTCGAAGGTTTCAATCTGAAATTCAGTTCACTGACTGCTAGCTGCAGTTTCATTTATTTTTATTTTTCTAAAATAGAATGAGGATATACTGGTTTAACTGTAATATTCGACCGATGTAATTAGTTAATTTTGTTAATTTCCCTTTTCTTTTGAAGCCATGATATGCTTGTATCATTTTCAGATGGCATTGTTCTCTGTCATTTGCCAGATGGTCCAACTGCGTTCTTCAAAATTAACAGTTTAACCTTTACAAAGAATCTCAAGGTAAGAATTTGTGGAGTAAGATACTTCAATAAATATCTGATTTTTGATAGTTTTGTCGGGAATGTTTTGGGGATTGAGTAGTTTGTATTGTTTGTAGGTCCACAACAAATTATGCTTTTTAAGGGGTTTATTGGGAATTTATTTAGTTTCAGTAACAGAAGAACGGAATAGTGTTTGAGGACTGAAGTTTCGAAGTAGCAAAACAAACAACTTAGGGATTTTTTTCGAACAACTTAGGGATTTTTATAATTTCTATTAGATTTTTCTCTCGGGTTTCCCGACAAGTTTGTGTTTGGTTTTGCTAATAATCCAGATTAAACAGTGATATATGATATTGCAGATTTTTTTACTGCGATTTTTGAGATTTCAAGGTTAAAATTTTTCATCTGCTTCTCTGTTTCAGTCTTACTCAATAAAAAGATTCAATTAAAAAGACATATTTGCGTTCTAAAGACGTGATGGGTAATGCAACTTCAATGTTACAGAAAAAAGGCGAGTCCACCACGCATTATCCAGAATTGGTATTAAACAATTTCAATACTCGTCTAGGACATACGATTGGGCGAATGTTTGCATGTCTCTTTCCACAAAAGCCCATGTATTCTGGGCGAAGAGTAGTTACTTTTCACAACCAACGCGACTATATATTTTTTAGGCATCACAGGTGTTTATATTACGATTATTTTAGGTAGTAAGTTTATTTCCGTGTTTTCAGATCATGTCATTATGTATCTCACTTCCGGTTTTGGTAGTTTGCGAAACATTTCCTTCCCAGAATCCTTTTCATTGAATTTTTCTTGGAAGTCATAATAAGCATCTCACTTTCAATTATTTGGTAGTGTCATTTTGAAATTCAAAATCAAACTTCTAATCTTTGTCATACATTAAGTAAAGTTATTAGCACTAACATTTAATTTTTGTCGTTATAAACAGGTACGAGTTTAAAAAAGAAGGCGAAAAGGCGGCATTACTCGAACTTGGGCCTCGCTTCACTTTACGGCTGAAGTGGCTGCAGAAGGGAACATTTGATAGTCGGTATGGTGAATACGAATGGGTCTTAAAGGTACCTTTTAGCTTTGACTTCATTCATAAGATTTACGTCATTATATAATTAATTAACCAAGCATTCAGTATCTGTTTGGAAGACTGCTTAACTCTTCTATCCACGAAGTTTTTCTTATCTCTTATTCCAATGACGATAAAGCAGGGGTGTTAATTAAAATCAGTTACACCGTCATAAGTTGAGCCAAGTAACAGCGAAGATGTTTTATTTTCTACGGTTTATTTTTCAGAGACATGAAATGGAAACTAGTCGAAGGCGGTTCTTTTTGTGATAATTTGACATGTTTACAATTTGGTCATTATTGTGCTTTCAAATAAATGAAGTTGTGAACAAAATACCCCGCATTATATGTATATATACTCCTCGCAAAGTCATTGTGCACAGTGTTTTACATTGTGATTTGTTGAGTCATTAGTTGTTGATAAGACGCTTAGCTCATCGCGACGATTAACTTTGAGGTAGATGTGCTATAATTAAAGTGACATCCAAATAGTATAACCATTTGAGATTCTGTTTGCAGTGCTACTTCGTAAATGTATGAAGTTCGTGTCATTTTCTATGAATGCACTACACTCGAGGTTGGGATTGTTACTATTCCTTTGCAAACAACTATGTGTTGTTAAGTACGATGGTTTTGTTAAGACTTACTGCCGCTTGTATCAGTGGTAGTTATTAAGTCTAGTCAATACATAATTCGGTTTTATGTACGCCACTGAAAAGTATCTTTTGGACTGTCCGTTTGTATCGGTGTCCTTGACGTGCAGCAACTGATAAATGAATAAAGTAGTGAGATCAGGAAAATTAGTCCAATGAACGCGTGGCATCCAGCATATACCAGAAACTACAAATGAATTGAATTTGCTCATTAAGAGAATATCATCTGCTTTATAGGCTGATACTTGGTACGTTATGAAGTATAAAATCATCTTATTGGAGGTATGGTTTCAAAATTATTGCTACAGTTTTACCATGTAGAATGTAGAATCATTACCATTTACCATGTACCAAAATTACATTTACCGTGAACTCATTTCTGACTATTAAGCGGGAACTTTTTTCATATTCTGTAGGAAGGATTAATTTTTTCCAAACTCAGCAAAAGTATTGTAAAAATCGTCACCTGTTTTCTAACTGGCATGTTTAGTCCGTGTTGATCAGGTACAGTGATGGTGAGTAATGTTTGAAGCAGAAGAGCAATGAATGAATTCAAACCGAACAGTAAACCATATGACTCACCGATCATTTTCCTTGCCAAATTCCACCTGCAAGCCGCTTATACAAGGTATCGGAGATAACTTTCATGTAAAATGCGCAAAATCAGAAATTCTATAAAATTTCATATTTGTTTTGCCAGTGGAACGGTCCATATCATTTTCAAAATAATCTGCTTTATATTTGATAGTCTTTTTTATGATGAAATGTTAAGTTGACTTTATTTGTTGTAAAGTATATGACGATAAAATTGGAAAGTGTCTCACTACAATTTTCAATTTTATCGTCACATACTAATGCTTTATTTCCATGGCATACGAATTATTGTGACTTCTAACTCAGCTGAAAAAGTAAAGGTAAAAACCATGTGTTAATAATATGTGGAATCTTCAAGCTAGTTTATATTAACTGGATTTTTGTTTTTATTTTTTTTTATTATTTGGATGCTTCGTATTGTTCTACTTTAATTTTCGGTGCTATCGAGAATAAATTAATATTTATTTTAAAAAAAAATCTTGCAAGGTAGCTCTGTTAGAGTTCAAAGACTAAATCAGTGAACTCACTGAGCAATGGTAATCATCACTTGGTACAAACTTCGATAGCTAATATAGCATGCATACATAATCCATATGCATTGCGCTTGTGAATATGCAATTAATATCAGTGTATCAATCAAAGAAATCATAGCTAACGTCAATTCACCCCATTTATCCCAATTTATGTCAGCTAGGCCCAATATTAAAATTGATATTGCGGCTGAAAGTTACAATCTGCGTTATTTCATTTATAATTAAGCAGATAGCGCCTTAAAATACTTCATATACATCGCTGCTTAATTTTATTTTTAGATACGTTAGTTTTGAAGGAAAGGCATGTCGTTAAATGTTTCGTAATTTTCCACTTAATATAAAAGATTTATTTGATCACTCGTCTGTGTTTGCCAAAAATTACTCTTAAATGATCATGCATGTTTTTTGCAACTTTTCTATACAGCATGATTCAGTAAAGAAAAATTTCTGGAAATTTTCAGCAAACATATAACTACTACCTGTGGCGGTGTAAATAGCTTCTGCGAAACCATTCAATGAATTTTTATCGCCGTATTGTACTTCGCCCCAAAGTGATTGGGCATACTGAGCGACCTTCAGTTTGCGCTTATATTACAAATTATTCATTCACTTGGAAATATTTCACTCATGCAGTATTTCTCGAAAAACAAGCACTATTTACGGAAGAAGAAATGAATGTGTACACCTTCAAAAGTTATTTGGTATTGTTGGTGCCAATTTATCAAATAAAAATATGAGGAAGAGAATTAATTTGCCAGATCACATTCTGCAGTCAAGTAATTGCAATAGACTATATTCTAGGAATACCTGAAGTGACATGCACGTTGTTAATGCCCACCATATGGACCATTTTTGGATATCATTGATCAGATAGATACGTATTAAATTGCGGCGCATTAGACATAACTGATGAGTTACATATGCGCGATACGTCTGTGGTAAATCACGTTGTTCAATAGCCATTTCTGAAAGAACATTGACTGTTATAAAAGAAAGAAAATGGAAAAGAGCGAAATTTCGACCTATTGAAAATTTAGTTTATAGCATCTAATTTTAATTAGCTAGTTAATTACCTTTGTTCACTGAAACAGGAAGTCTAATAACCACTTGTTTCCATTGTACATTTGGCAGAAATACAGCAAGAACGACAACAAAACATGGCACTCCAAAACCTATATATTGCAGTAGTCGATAATCTCCAATCTTCGTAAGTATAATTACCTGAGCTAACAGATAACTTGCCATACGTCCAGACATTACTGCCGCTCTCGAATAGCTTGTTAACCTGCATGATCACATGAATGTATCCAACTGATACTTTGTCATAAATGATTAAAATAATTAGAGCACAAATGAAAGCAGAAAAGCGATAACTCTTTTGCAGTTCAATTCTAGGCTTCTGACTAAAATTCATCAATTATAAATAACTGTAATATTACTTCTGATACTGATCCTTCTCCGATTTTGCATAAATGTATGAGAAGAAGGCTATTTCGGAGGCAGATGCTGTTCCATAAATCATAATTCCCAACTTTTGTGCCCAAACTGCCCGTGAGAACACTAATGTACCTCTCAAAATATTTCTCAACAGTTTTCAAATAAAATTCAAAAATCTGCACAAATCATAAAAGGAACAAAAAGTTTTTTAATTGTATTTTAGTTGCTCAATAAATTTTGTACAGGAAATTTTTCAAACAATCAAATTTTCACAGTTTATAAAAACAATTATTAAAATTTGATGATGGCTGAAATTGGGCGTTAAACTTGAATTAGGCAATTAAGCCATTAACTTTAGAGGTTAGGTGACAGAAGAAGAAGACAGATGCACCCGTCACATATAACACACATCAGCGTATAGGACGATTATTTGATTTTGCATTCCCCGAGACAGTTTTCAAAGAAAGATAAATGAAAAAAACCGATAAATGGTTTGTCCTACAACTTCCAATAACATCGTCGGCTTATAAAGTGTCAGGTCGGTAAGCAAAAGTACTGGTATCAGTGATAGTAAGTAACTGTAAGCAGCAGATGGATAGATCTGAAATTGGAGAGGATATGCTAGCTGTAATGAAGCATTGCAAGTGTCTGCAGGAAATTATTATAAACTACCGATTGATTCATGAAAAACTTAAAATATTTCATTAAACGATAATTAGAGGTATTACTCCTAAAGTGCAATGATTTCTGAAAAATACAGCGCGGACCTCATTTACAATTTGTTCGCGTGTTAAATTTAACTCTTCAGTTTGATATAAATAAATAAACGGTTCGCCAATTTTAAATTCTTTGATGAATCCATAGAAACAAATAAGCCATGTCAGAAAATGCCACATTTTCCCACAAAATTGTTAGTGGATTTTAAACTTTTATCAAAAATCTTTATTTGACTTTAGCAATAAATGAATAAATGAATGCTTTGTAGTTGAACTGATCCAATCCGAAATTCCACAAACAAATAGAAATTACGAAAGTTTATCAACACCATCGATTCGTTGCTTCTCAAAGTTCAGCAAATTAAGTTCTCCATCATATTACAATTAATTACCTGTAATGCATTGCATTTCACAAATAGAATTAAGGAAGAAAAGACAATGAAAGACACAGTTGTCATATCACACAAAGACTAAATTAAGTATTTCTACCTCCTATTTTCCTCTTAGATATCTTTTCTCAGAAGAAAAAAAATTTTCTCAAAATGAAAAAAAAATATAAAATGTTCCATCGCAGAGAAAGAGGCAGTGAATTATCAATTGGAAGAGTTCCTCTCTTCGTTTTGCGAGGTCTTTTTTTCTGTAAACAATCAAATATCAAATATGAATAAACAAACATAAAAAACTTAAAAAGTATAAAAACGAGCAAAGGTAAACATTCAAGCAATCGAAGAAGAAAATAAGGCAATCAGAAAAGCGTAGTAATTAAGTGGATAAATCGTCATAATTAGTAAATCATTATAATTTATTCATTCGTTTAATTTTCACATCGAAATTAAGCAACAAATAAGCCAAAAAATATGAAATATATTAGATTGCAGTGCACGTAAAAAACCAACCACTTTAATTAATAGTTCTTCGAGACGCATTGTGCCATTTATCATTTATCACCTACTTTTTTTACCTCTGTCTTCTTTTTACAACCATTCAACATTGACCAAATCAAAATATTTTTATCCTTTAACTCTATGTACACAATTGCAATCTTTGTAGTTCTAGAACAGCACAATAAAAGAAATTAAACTAATTATGCATTTGTGAATTGACGTAAATGCGACAAAAGAAATGATACGGAAAGGAGAAATTGTCGGTGAATTACTATCATATCATTGCAGCAGTACATCATCTTGACAAAATAATTTCTCTTACCTATAAATTTGACTCCAACCAATGCCAATTTTCTTTTTACTCCAAAGAATGCAGAGAGATGAAAAGTTAAAAAATTTTACATCTGAATGTTGCATTTGAAAGTAACTGTGTTTCGAAGATGCTCGAAATTAGTTTTTGTAAGTTTTGTTATATTTAAATATATTAGAAATGAATTTGTAAAATTTAAATTACAATTAATCTGTGGAAAACATAATGAAAACAAAAAGCTGCCAATTACATTAATGCAAAAGAAAAACCTAAAAAATTTTCAAACTTTGAAATAATCTACCTTTTTTGCTTGAATTGAAAATTCACATTTTTATCAAAATTTGGGGTATTTCTCACTACCATTTCTTTTAATTCATTCATGCGTGAAAAACTTCAACTTCAATCACTAAAGAGCACTTCTCAAATAATTTTGTATTTTATTCAAAATTGCTAGCACTAACTTATTATTACCTTATGGATTTAGACGTTTCGTATTTATGCATGATTTAAATTTGAATATAGGTAAATGTGAGAAGAAAAAATTCTAAGCTTAATGAAGATTAATTACCCTGCCACTAATTAGTAACATGTAAATCTGTTAACAGTAAAACAGGAAACGAAGTTTAAAACAAGAAAGTAAATTGAAGTCTTCTTCTAGTCAAATAGAACCATAGGGCTAAAAAGTGCACGACAATGAAACTTCAGCATGCTGAAACTGGTTCTCGTTTCTCGACATTAAATATGACAGTCCAAATAAGTAATTCTGTTCCTGTAAGTCCTAGATTTTTCAGAAAACAATGAAAGAAACTTGCCACTTTTAATATTTCACAGATTTCAACCATTAGCCCTACTACTCCTCCATTACTCATTATCAGCCGTTGTCCAGCGGTCTTAAACTTTATCACATTCATAATCATTTCGATAATTAGAATCTAAATAATTTACTTTAATGAGTTGTCTGTGAAATCAAACATTACTTCTTCATAAAACAAAGACATAGAGCATCGTTTTTCTTTTATTTGGATACGATTTTCACTACTGGAATGTTTGATGATAACATACAAAATCTCTTTCATTCTAAAAACAGAACCGAACTTAATGAAGAAGTGAACGATCGTCGCCGAATCACAAAGCCAATCATTCTTAACTGTCACTATTAATTAGAAATTTCTTGAAAAGCAATATATCCTTTCGCTATTCAAAAGAAAATTCCAAATAGTTAATTTATAAAATCGATTGAAACAAAGAGTGACGTAAAGATTTTCCAAACAATCAGCTGATCAGTTAGAATTTCTAGAAATTACGAGAAAGTAAATGCAATTTTGCTAAGTGCAAACAAAAACTTTGTTTGCAAATTTACATTAAAAGAAGTAATAAAAGTGAAAAATTCACTCAAAAGAATCAAAATAGTTAAAAAAGTACGCTCAATAAAGAGATCACATTTTACGTAAAATCAGGTTTCCCTGTTTAAACATTCATTCCATAAATTGGATTTTGAATTTTACCTTTGCAAACAAAGCCAATTCAGAAAAAGTCTTGCAATGTTTGTTTTATAAGTAACGAGAAAATAAAAGAATATTGTGAAGTGACCAGAGTTTTGTTGTCAGATGGACAATTGAATTTTTCAACAAAAGACGCTCGTGAGAGGAAAAAGTAGAAAGTAAAAATAATTTTCAGTTGGCAGTAGTAGTAGTGGTAGTAGTAGTAGTAGTAGTAGTAGTAGTAGTAGGAGTAGTAGTAGTAGCATTAACCGTTTCTTCTCTCTCAACTATTTCATTTTAGTGCAATTCCACTGACCAAGAGGTTAGTCATTACCTTTACGGATATATTACTACGTAGGCAGTGGCAGAAGTTGGCATGCAAGTCATGCGAGTCAATATTAGATCTTTCCCCTTTCGTGAGCAGAATAAGGATCAGCCGGTTTGCAAATGGTTTTATAAAAGTCTCATCCGTCAGCAACGATCATTCAAATTTATTTCGTACTCCAAATTATTTTATTAAAGAAAGCGATTGTATTGAAATTTCAGTTAGGTTTCGAAGAGTAATTTCGAAGAGAAAAGTAACATTTAAGAAAGCGATAACACTTTTCAGATTCTGTTTTTCTGACTTTCCCAAGTCAGAATTTGGCTGAGCTAAATTGCCTTCCATCTAATGTATTACCAAACTACTGTAATTTGTTAGAAAAAAATATTTGGTTATTAGATGATGGTAGTAATTGATATAGCTCACATTAAGCTAAAATTCAAATATTAATCTAAAACTTTTATTTTTATTAAATCCATTCAAACTAATTCTTCCAAAATTGCTTTTATCAACCCGAAGTGTATCATTTTGATTTCAACGAAGTGTTTAAAATTTCAAGTAAATCTAATTGAAGGTTCGAGGATTGTATGAAAATACAAAGTAATTTTTGCAGCACTATTTTCAATACTTCGTTGTCGAAGTTGTTAGAAATTTCTAGCTTAAATTAATGAACTATTTTCAGTCAAATATGCTCCATCTAATATTTGCTGTCATAGTCCATGTATCCAAGCAGTGTTATGGTCAGTTGGGTTATGGTGGTAATGGTTATTGCTCAACTTGTGCGCTGCAGAACAGCGGTTCAATCACACGAGGATTTGGTTTCGGTGGTAGCAATTATGGTATTAATTTCATTTTTAGTATTTTTGAAATCTTACACACTTTCATTTGGAAATAACGATAGCTGTTGATGTAATTTGTTTTATTTAAAATTTGTTAAGAAAAGAGAGAAATATCCATGAGGCCCTGACTGTTTCAAATAAAGTAAAAGGAAAAAACTTAAGCAAGAAGTACAAACGTCGATTAATTTGAAAATAAATCGTTTTACAAACTTTTATTCTGTGAAAAAAATTTTTTTAGTAAGTTCGTCGAATACTGCAAATTCAGACTTGAGTCAAAGTTCATATTCATTGCCCACAAATAATGCCTTCATCATGCCAACCAGCAGTCGTGGTTACGGTTCTAATGGGTACAGTACTGGTACAGGTTACAGTAGTGCCCAAACCAGTGTAAACTACGGATCACCATATACAGTATGTTTTGAAACATGTTAAGTTTAAAAAAAGTTTTGAAAAGATTTTAAGTTTTCCAATTCCTAAATTTTTCAGACTGGGATGGCTTGGAATAACGGTTATAGTTCCATTGGAAACTATGGTACCGGAAATGGATATATCAATTGTTACAATAACAATTGTATACCAAGCACTGGATATAACACAGTTCCCAGTACATCAACAAGTAGCGGGACAGGTTACGGTATTTCCGGAAGCAACTCTCTCTACAATTCCTATTCTTCTCTACCAGACATGAGCTATAAGACCTACTCATTACTTCCTACTTACAGTGTATACTCTAATTTAAGATCACTTCCAAACACCTACACCACTAATGGCAATTCAGATTTAGAGACTTATTCGTTACCGTATACTCACAGTAACTACGGTAGTTATGGTAGCCAAGGAAGCGTTGATTCTCTGAATTATTTACATACCTTTCCCGGTTTTCAACGAAGTCGGAAAGTAGTAGCTGCAGATGATGTTTCCGGGATGAAAAAATCCTCACCATCATCCATTTCGGTTTCATCGTAAGATGTTAAAATTAATTTGTTCATAAAATAATTTATTGTAAATTGATTCTTTAATAGTTACAAATTATTTGAAATTTTTGTTATTTGTAGACATGGCACTCTTGAAAATCATATAACAGTTGTTTATACTATCTGCATAATCGATTATGCGACTTTCTAGCTAATGAGCTACCGCATATCTAAAATGGAGATCTATTAGATGAGGAAATAAACATGAAAATGAATAAATATTTCAGTTATGTAGACATATTACTAGCTAATATTATGTCACATTCAACTTTTTTCACTTCTCAACTTTTCAAGTTACCTTCGTCAAATATTTATTTCAGCAGTATTGCTTTAAGTCAACATGCATAAAACACGTATCAGTAAGTAGCACAAAAATAAATTCTTCACTCAGTCGGGAACACTTGCAAATTTCTATCTATATCGAACTATACGTCAGACTTATGTTTTTCAATCAAAACACAAACTATCCTTTCGATCTTAAGCTTTAAATTTTTGATTAATCTATTATGAATTACATGGCGAACGGAGTTTAATTAATAATTAACAGCTTAGTTTAGTTCAGTTTAAGAAAATCTTATTAAATATTTTTACTTTGCTAATACAATAATTCCAGAAGTATTTATTGGAATAACTTTATTAACAATTCCATTTGTGCTTCGTAATTACCAATTTACAACAGACATCAGTGCTATAAGAGGTCAAATGTCAAATTGCCATGTCAAATAACTGTGCTATAATTACAAGCAGTAAAACTAAACGATTATTTGTAAAATATTTGCAAATTGATAGTTTACTGATTGGAAATAAGTGCAATCAATGAAATTAGATATATCCAAAAGCAAACTTATTGGCTTTTAAACAATGAACTGTAATAACATAGACAGTAAAAAAATGAAAAAACGAGCTCAAAAACCGATCGATTTTCCTACTTTGTGCATTTTTAGCTGAGGAATGTTGAACAGTTAGAGTGGAAATAAATTTTGGAATAAAATAAAGAAGCTGACGAATGGAATGGCATTTTCGACATGGGAATAAGCTGAATGGGAAGGGAGAAATCATTACTGTCGAATGGAAATAATTCATTATTCATATCATTTTATTTCTTCCAAATATTATAAAAAATTTTTCAGCTTCCCATAAAACATCCTTATTTATCATTTGCGCTTGACATTTGTTCTGAATGTTTGCTTTTGTTTGTTCGAAAGAGTGCTGAATCGAAATAACACTTTGGAATAACAGCACCAGAAGAAAAATACTAATTCATTTATAAATTAATTCATATTTCTCAGTTTACTAAATAAATGGAGAAGATTAAATTCGATCGCCAGAGATCAAATATTTTTTTGTGATTTCATCTCAAAACCTATCCACGCAAATGATATCAATCACAATCCAAAAAACCATCGTAGTACATTATGAAAAGAAAAACAGAGAAAGACCAACATTCAATTTGACAGTTGAAAAGTCGTAAAAAAATTCTAATTCATTAAAGCTGTTTTAGTCCGATCAATGGGTTAAACGAAAACACAATTTCAATATGCCTAAAATAATTAGCTAAAATAACGTAGGCGCAATCAGTCCGGATGATTAAGTCAATTTAACACATTTTCCGTCTGAAAAACGAACAAACAATTCTTGCAGCAATATGTTTGTAAAAAAAGACCGAGCAGAATCATCGGAATATCAGGACAGATGGCATTTATTGCTTCTTCTACATCTAACACATTGTTGCTGCTTAACCGCTTGAAAAGTGAAGTGATTTTTCTTTTCGAAATTCACCGAGATATGCTCACATCATTTCTCATTTAAGTAACTCCAACTTACAAAAAAAGGAGCTATGAAAGGTGAATGATATCAGAATGATTTGAAAGATTGAGATCGTGCATTGCAAATATGAATGTTAGGATTTTTGGCATACATGTTTAATGCTAATAAGGAAAATCTAACAAATAATTTCATTTTACAAAATAAGTTTTGTGTTAGTTTGAAGTTTTTTGTTGGTAGAATTTATTGCTTAAATATATTTTTCTAAAATTTTGTAAACTTCCATTGAAATTTTTGAAAAAAATTTACGTGAGGAATTCACTTCAGCTGTCTACCAAATAAATGCATTTAAATTTATGTGCAAATTTGCTGTTTGTAGATCCACAAGAAATTAAAATTCCTAAAGGTTTTATTGGGGATTTATTTAATTTCAGTAGGCAGAAAAGGAACAATACTTGAGGATTAAGATTTCGAAGCAGTCCAAGGCGATTGATGTATGAACAGGGAGTAATTAGTAATTGCCGTTGAGATTAAGGCTGTGGAGCGTTGCTGCCAAAATGAAGTAGTTGAGGAAGCGTGGAAATAGTGTCAGGTCAGCACCAAAAGAGGAGTGCAAGGAAGAAAGATCCGTCCTGTCTCATCGGTATATATACCGTTGTGAGTAGTAGGGTTGATCAAAATGAGTAGCGTGGGAAAAAGCGTGGTATAACTCAATAATGACTGAAGAAGACGGTAAAAAAGGAGGGGAAAGATTCAAGAGGTTTATGTATCGTTATGAGTGGGAATAACTTAATTAATGACGATGGGTCAGTTGATGTTTGATTTGGTACCAAAAAAAGAGTTACATTCGACGATGAAACTGTGATGGACTATAATTTGCGTTAAATTTATCTCGGCTTTCCCGTGCTTTTAGATTTTTTGAAATTTAAATATTTGAGTGTTGTTTAAATGTGGACTTGCCTGATTTCTTCAATCATGACTGAGCTACCTAGTTTAATTCTATTTATTACTGCTTTTATATTTCATACATATAGCATCATCAAAACCACCTATATTTAATAAAGAGAGTGCCATTTGTTATCTCTGATCTTCTAGTATGTTGGGTTAAGCACACCTTATTGATCAACATCAATTTTAACAAATAACTGCTGTGAAACAGAGATGTGAATTCAACAAATTTATCAATGATTGTAGCAAAAGTGTTGAAGTTTAACGTTTTCACTCCTCAATGACAATAACAATTCAAAATAAAAATGAGAAAAATATACTGCCAATCTTTAGCTTTGGCATATTCTGTTAGATTGGTGTTTTGTTTGCAATTCGACGTCAAGCTTGTTGATATGGCCGTAATTTATTGTTCTTTAATGCTTTTCTTATTTTTGAAATACATAATAAAGAGGGAAATGTTGGAGTAGTAGACAGGTATATATGTATTAGGAATATTTCCTTTTACACAAACATTCATTGATCCAAGTAGGCCAGGAGATTCTATCGATCAGATAAAACTTATGTTGTTGATCATTTGTCAACCAATCATTTCACTGATCGGTAAGCTGCAATCACTACTGCTGGATCGGATAGTAGTAAAGTAATGAGGAAAAGCGCTAGGAGTGAGAAGTGAATGAACTTGTTGCAAAATTCATCCTCCCATTGCTTCTGCTCAGGAAATCATCAGAAAACAGAGACGTCCAAGCACCTGTCTCTTATTAAATTTTCAATTATCATTGCCTATCAACCAGTCATTTTGTGCTTATTACTTCTCCTCTCCTCTTTTCCCATCTTCACTACTTCAACCCTCTTTTTTTTCATATTGTTTTTTTTCAATGAATACGTCATTGGTTTTTTAAAACTATTACATTGGTGAAACTGAGTGAAATTCAATAACTCTCATAAGAACCTGAACCTCTTCTAGCTCCTTCTTGCGCAATTTTTTTTAATACTTGTACTAACAACCGTATTAATACTCCTTCATTCGATAATTATACCTTTTCTCAACGTTAGTAAATTTTAGACTCACTAGAAAAAGCTTTCAAACAAGTGACTTAAATTTGGTGGTGAAATTAACTTATTATTTCACTAAATATTCGAAAAAGTTATATTCTTTTCGATATTGTTGCGCAGCTGGTTTTTTTTATAATTTGCCGTTAAAATTTTGCTTTTCACTTTCAAACTTTGAAGTTACACAGTTTTGCTTTTATCACACCGAAGAGATTGCTCATTTCGATTGATGGTTTTTTTGAAAAGATGTTCACTCTCTCTCGTTCCACACTATGCAGCCAGCCTTTCGCTTCACCATTCTTCTATTTATATACGAAAAATCAAAATATTTGTATGAATTGATCAGCGAAAACAGCTAGCAGAAATGACCGTTGAAGAAGTAACCACATAGTTTACTTCCTATTTTCCTGCAAAAGTTGAATAACTTTCATTGCTTTTAACTTCCTTCTATATATTTGCATTTTTTTGGATGGAATTCTCTTATTTTTTGGAACACACACACACACTCAGTCATTGTAACTACTTGAAAACTTCACTTAATACCTTTCTAAAATATAATTATTAAATTGTTATTCGTCAATGAAAAGCCGTAAGTCAAAAGGTAGATAAAATTGAGGTGTATTTGATCATTGCTACAATTCTATTACCTCTAAACAGTAAGTACTAAGCAAAAGTTGTGCAATTCTATTGTATGTTAAGGTGCGATATGTTTTTTTGATCGCATATCATCGTTTTCCTTTCTTTGTTAGCTCCGTAATACTTCCAAAACAATAAATTTCTCAAGTCATTTTCGGCATTCTTAAAAAAAAATTTTTTCCTAATCTTTTGAAGGATATTATTTAAGAAATGAGAAGTGAAATGAATGAATGAACGAAAAGGACAGGTGTCATGCAAATGTGTGCATTCTTCACCTTTTTCCTTCTCCTTTGTTCCGTCAGAATCGTTCAACAAATTCTCTTCCTATCAAACACAAGTAGGAACTACCGAGTTAAGACTCTTTTCATTCACTAATTCTGTGCTCTTTTCACAAATTTTGATTTATTAATTTGAAAACCATCTAATGCTTTATTTAATATCACAAAATAATTGCAGAATTTCATCTGACGAGTTTTTTATTGTCTAATTAATCATTTAAATCGAATCGTTGTGTTTTAATGACAGCTTAATTGATCGTTTATCCATTCGTTCGATCACATTATTAGCAAATAATTTTTTCTGCATTTCTTTTCTGCGTTTCTTTTTTCTTTTTCTGCATTTTTTCTCCATTGCATCTGGCTTTTTCAAATTACTCATCAAAATGACCTTAGAATGACTAATTTAATTTGCTAAGTAAAAGTTTTCTGGAAGCATTAAATGATGAATTCCGAACTATACTATATCTCAGATGGATCTATCTGTTGAGTAAACATGGCGCAAAAGTACCTTAATTTTTATTATCTCTCCCTCTCTCTCTCTCTCTCCTCATTACTAAAGTACGGCATAATAAAATGTCTAAAGAGTGCTGCTGCATTTGTAAACAAAACCGGCAAAGAATATGAAAAATCACCACTTTGTAGGAAATTTCATTGAACACTTGAAAACTTTCTATAACATTTACGGAAAGTAAAAAAATTTTTTCACAGTATTTCTCACAGGTTTGCTTCCTTTTGTGCTTGAAATTATTACAAAAGGCATATAAAATTGTGTAGGATGGAAGAAATGAATAAATTGAAAGATTTAAAATTATCGGTTACGCAGTTGTCATTTCTACAATTTCATTCATCGCTTCACCGTCTACGATGGCACTTGTAATTTGTTAGTTATAAAATGATCAGTTAGCTGACAAAGTAGAAATGTAGCAACATAATTCTTCTGAAAAATTACTACTCAGCCTACTCACTGTTTGCTGTATACTTTGTAGCTAATTCCAAAGAGTAAGCTTTCAAACTTTGCCAGACAACAATTGTAGTCAGCTGTTCAGCAATTATAAAAAATTGTCTGAGATTAGAAATAACGTATATGTTGAGAACGAGTCTATGAATGTTTTGACCTACTCGCTTATAAATTCACTAATTTTAATTGTATTCTAATAAGGTTGGAATCGTATAGTTAGAAAATTTTGGCGGTCAGTAAAACGGTGTGATAATCCCAATTGTTTCAATCATTAAGTAAAGGAATTAAACGATCCCGAAAATTTTACTTAACATTTTTCTAAACAAACACCTCAGAAGGGATGAATTGGTTATTCCAAAATTGTTGAAGTTAAAAAAAACCTCTTTCGAATTTTCCTTTTACTAGTTATCCATCCTTAATTACAGTAGATTTCTCAGCTCGTAGCACCAAAATTTTTTTTTGGAAGAATTCTTTTTGCGGAAGAATTTTGTGGTACATTCGAATTGTAATGAAGGCTTAGTCAGAGGGGATTATAGTACAATTACCAGGAAATGACCTCGACTATGCCTCGCAGCAGTATACATGGCAAAGGTCAGTGTTGTTGACGGCAATGGTGAAAGATCATTTGACATATAATGTTTATAGTAAACGAAGGATCATTTACGGCATTATTTGGTACCATCAACAAACAGACAAAGCATATCAAGTCATTGGACTAAGACAAGGGATTTCTATAACACAGAGCTGAAGAATACGAAAACACTTAGATTTCCGATAGTATTACTTTGGATGACTTTTGTTAGCAAGTCATTTGTGGCTTGAGTTTAGACGTTGGAGTACTAAGTTAAAGTTATAACCTCATTTTCCTCATTTATTGAATTTAAATAGCCTTTTCGTCGTCAACATTTGCATTGACGGCCTTGAAAGTGCCATGGTATAGCTTTTTTTCTTGCATACCTTTTTAAATGGCCTTGTATGGTTGACGGGTGTGTTCTCCGATTCAGATTCCGTGACAGTCCAAACTTGGGGAGAGGGTTTTAGAGCTGTGATGCAGAAAATATTTTAAATATTCAGAAATTTAGTTGCATAATATCTGTCGCAAAGGTGGCATCTTATTAAACACTAGAAGCTACGATGTTATCCCAAAAAATTACATTGTTATAAGAGAAGTTTTATTGAGAAATTTGGACAATCGTAGATGATTAGAAGATCGCTTCATAATGAATTACGTTCCATCAAGGAAAACAATCGAAGCTATTGAAAGAATACTTTGACAATTAGACGCTATGAATAAAAATATTGAACGGTCTAGCACCGAAATCGTAATTAATGATAGATTGCTAGCCGGTAAGTTTATTCAGCAGAAAGAACAAGAATCATCGTTGGTCACTGCAGACAAGAACTTTTCTCGGATAGCAATCGATCACTGTCACGAGAAGCAAAAATAATTGAAAATAGGAACGTCAAAAAATTAGACTGAAAAGCGAACATAATTTTCAATATTATCTTTCTTTTTGACAACTACCTTATACCAATGCGATTTAACCGTATCCGCGGCTGTTGTCTTAGATGAGGTAACTGAAAAAGTCGCTACTTCCTCATCATCATCATTTTATCATGACCTCAATCTCAATTTTATTTCACAAATGATTACGGGAATACCAAATGCCTTAATCTTTCAAGCGTTACATGTCACTTCCATATAGAAGGAATATTTGTACTACTAAATTTAATGAAAATTTCATTTTTAGATATTCCAATTAATTAAATATATCGCTATCCGATCATATGGAAAGGTCTCAACAAATCGAAAAGGGGCGATAGTGCGACGGTTGTATTCACCCAAAACGACTGATCGTTGAAGAGCGCCGGATAGTTATTGTGTAAATTTCCCATTTATCACTTGCTAGGAGGAAGCTAAAATTCGCTACGCTGATACCTCAATTGTTGTAGAAGCAATGCTCACAATTCTCTCTAAACCCAAAGTACCCGGTCATTTTAAGCAAAACAAATTTCTCGGTCCAATCGTATTTGACGTATTATTACTAACGACAGCAACGACGAACGTTCATTTTCATTTTTATTTATTCTTTGAAATATTTGAGGAAAACCACAAACTAACTAAATTTACAGAGAGAATTGATCGGTTTGTAAATATTGTGGTTCCACTATTTCTTGCTTCTTTCTATTTCATTACAAAATCGCTTTTCTAACTTTTAACTTTTTTTTGAAGCATCTTTTTGCTATGTTCTCGATGATTCATTAGCTTTGATTTTAATATGAAAAGGAATTAGAAAAGATCATCAATTTGAACAATTAAATAGTCCCACCCACCCATTCCATTATTAATGTTATCACTTCCAAAGAGTTATAAATAATTTCTCAATTTCAAACAGTTCAAAGGTCATTCGTATTTGTAGAATAACAGAATTCAAATAACAGCGTACTCTATTTTACTTTACTTATTTGTTTGTACGTTCATTTTTTAATGCATTAATGACAATTTTAGGTATTCTTGATTTATGGGTATAATTCTCCTGTCTACTACTGTATTTCCTTAGAAACTTTACCGAAAACTGTTTCCAGTCAGTAATAAGAAGTCAGGTATCGATGCTTACTTTCAACGTCGACTATGTCAACATGTCACCCTGTCGCCACACTGTATAAACAGTTACGATCGAACGAGTATGCTCACCTAACTCTTTCATTTCAAAAACGAATCAGAAAATTATCTTATTTTTATGCAGTATTCGGCTGATTATCTTTTCACAAAATTTTTTAATTTGTCACAAAATAAATTTAACACAAATTTTTTTGGTTTTCATTAATTTGAATTACACATTCCACAAGAATAAGTTTCCCAGTTAAAAGAAGGAGCTAAATTTTATGAATTTGAAATTTTACAACTTCTAAAGCTGAAGGTTACTTTGATTTTTTGAAATGAAATACAATTCAATTATTTTTTGCATTCAGCAAATGTACTTATCTTCACAATACTATGACAACACGACGAAAGGAAATGAAATATCACTTTGACGAAAGGTATTTTCATAATTGGCAACTTTTTATGCGATTGTAATTGATTAGATTATAGTTAAAACACAAAAAGCATCTAATTTTTTCGATTCTTTAATAGGAATTAAATAATGAGTAATCATATCAAAAACTAATTTTTGACAAGTTAGTTGGCTATAAGCAATGTAGTCTTTTAAAATATATATATGTAATTAATTACAATCGAAAACTAATATTGTTATTTTTTAAAAACTAAAATTTTTAAGTTGTGACGATCAACTGGTAATCGATGTCGTATGAATAGACTGTCACAAATTTTTGATATGGCTGCTTAGCAACTGATTAATGATGAAACCGACCAAAAAAAGAGCAAAATCACTTCGCTCGATGCTGTATGGCTTAAATTTGAAGCAGTAAGAATTTTTGAAAAACAAATTTTAAAAATTGAAATCAAAAATTCGATGATAAAAGTGAACGAATTTTGAATGTCATTGTGTTATTGCTACTTTTGATTTATTAGTTTAACATGAAACTTTTGTCCTGCAAGACTTGAAAAAGTGTCACTCTAATTTTTTCACTTCTTCCTGATCTCTGAAAATGGTAATTTAAATTTAAAACTTACAGTTCACTGATCGCTGCATAATCATCAAGTTTCATGTACCACACAGTCATAATTGATTATTTTTTCAAAATTTTTTGCTAATTTAATTTTTCATTCGCTACCTCTTTTTGCTTAATTCCCTCTTATATTCTCTTCTCATTATTTCGCAATACACATTTTTCTCTACCTGATAAAGTTTCAGTTTCTGTTTTGCTCTTTTTTCTCCTTTCACTATAATTTTTTCATTTTAAAATACATTTATAAAAATAGTAATTGAAATATGCAAAGAGACGTAAACTAAATTAACAGTAAATAATTAATTTTTCGGAATAAAAAAAATTTTATGCACATAATTTAATGAGCCATAAATGATAAGCCATTTTTCCCCTTTGTTTACTGAAAAAATATCATCGAACGATCATCTCATTCGTTCTCGGAATATTATAAATTAGTACACAAATTTTTGAAGTACTGTCCTAACGAATAAAAAGACGTTAGTTGACGTAAAGCAAAAAGATGACAGTTTAGATCCTAACTGCTTCAAAACAAACATCACTACTGTGTTCTGGAATATGGCAATATAAATTTCAAAAATCAAATCAATAATAATTGCTATAAGAAAAATTCATAATTAGTAATAATCTTCTCTGTCTTCCGCAATTGAAGAGGAACGTAAGATATCATTTTAATTGAAATGGCAAATGATATCACATTTTCATGATAATTACAATTAAACACTTAAGACTGACATAAGCAAAAGTAGAACGAACCTGTTAACTTAGATCGAAGTTGATAGTTAGGAGTTGAATTAATGACTGGTTGATAGGTGCAAGGAGAAAATTTTGAAAGTACAGCTATGAAGAGTGATAAATATTTGTGAGAGAGATAGCGATAGAATATAGCAATATTTTATTCAAAGCAGCACTTTTCTGAATAAGCCATTATTTATATTACTCATATCGAAATAATTAATCCTTCGACCGATCCTTTCCTAATAGAAATTTAAAAACTATAAAATATGAATTCTATAGAAGTGAGTGGATGGATTCGAATAGAAATATCTAAATTTGAAAAATCGATGAAGAAACAGTGAATTGATTTATTTTCAACAACTAATCGCTCAACTTTTTTCCCTTTCGTTACAAATGCTTCCTGAACTGGTCGAATATTTTAAAAAATATTTAAGCAGAAGAAAATTCTAATGAAAAAAAATGAAGAGTTTCAAAATAAAATTTGAAGAATAGAATAACAAAAATAATAAAAATCAAATCGATCGAAAAAAAAATTCAGAAAATTTTAAAAAGCTAAAAAATGTTTAATGAATTAAGAAAGAAATATAGGAAATTCATATGAAATTCACAAATTTACAACAACGGTTTTCTTTGATCTTTTCCTAAGCTAATCTTTTGCATTTACTCCAATGACAGCATCAAATTGCACTATTTGTTATGAAAAAATTTTCAATCGATAAGAGCGAAAGTTTACTTATAGACAGGTAAAATTACTTAATACATTCATTGTCAGAACTGCACTTGCTACCTTCACGGAACTTTAGACAAATTCCTCAAATGAATTAAACATTTCAAAGGTAAAGAAAAAAGAGAGGAAGCGATCCGACCTTTGTTTATCCTTAAGGTCATTGTGGGTGTATTGTTGACACGAATGCCTGCCATCAGCGACCATACTTTGTGTCGTTAAATATTTGTGCTAATCTTTCAATTGTTGAGGAATTCATGCATTAAGGAGAAATGATACTCTTAAGCTTTGGCAATAACATCTGCTACTTTCATTGAGTAAACAAACGATTTCCTTCAGTACTCTCAACAATGTAAACAAATAATTTCCTCCTTCAGCGCTCCATAACTTCCGCAATTTATTCCTGTTTTCGAGACCGGAAAGGTGGAAAAAAGAGGAGGAATCGGAGAAAAACTGAAAATGGCCTTTTTCGCCTGTCTCCTAACATCTTTAATGTTAGCTAATCTTCTTAATTTATCAGTAAACTTCATAAAAGTCCCAGTCTAATCAATTGTTTCTAGGTAGGTAGGCATGCTTAAGGTTGCAATCGATCTAACTACCCCAAACAAACTGTTTGTCAACTTTACCTGTTTCATTATTTTAATTTTTTTCCTCCAACAACTTAATTTTGTGTTTGTTTATTTCCATTCATCCGTTTCTTCATAACTTTTTTAAGTGATTACAAAGGACTTTAAATTATAATTTAAAGTTCCTATTTATGCTTTGCTAAATTAATTATGCCAAACGTAATTATCGTTTGGTGAAACTATTTAAATGTTTATGATAGATAATGAATTCAGCAAACGGTTAGTGAAGCAACTCAACAATTTTGTTAAATAGTTAAAAACATATATTTTGTTTATTGGAAGTTGAAGTCAAAGAGTCTTGCTGTGTAAAAATTTGTTATTTAGTTGATATAAATTACAATTCATTCAAGTCGTTTATGCATAAATTAGCTGAATAATGAAACCTTATCGTTTATTTCAAGAAGAAGAAAGAAATTAATAATTTTTGTAGATTAACTTTTGAATAATTTTTGATTTTTCCAAGGAATAATTCAAAAATAACTTTTATCGTTTGGCATTTTTAACATTCAAATGAATCTGTTCTCGCAGCATGAAAGATTGAGAGGAATGAATTTCGATTTATTTCAGAGAAAAGGAAAAAGCTGAACAAATGAAGTTGCGGAGACGAGAAGAAAGTAAGTGTTTTGTCGATGACATTTATTTAAATATTGTTTGGCTTTTCAGTTTGATTTCAAACTAAGATAAACTAGTTAAATAAATGCCACTAATTAATTCTGTCATCCTTTAAACTAATTGTTACCATTAGTTTCCAATCATTTCAGTAATTAGTAAACAATGTAAAATATTTTCATTTTTGCTTGTCTTAAAACATGTCATCTCTACTGTCTCCTATATTCAAATTCTGCCGGAATGCTTTCCTCCTTTCATCAATCAGGTCGATCTAATTTCACTCAGCGAATGTAAAGTTTGCATCTCTTCTGGAGTGATATGTTTTTAGGAAAGTTATAAATTAGTGTGAAGATGCAAGGTAATGTTAAAATGAAAATAAATGACAATTATTAGTTGAAGCTTTGGTGAAACTATTTGAAGTTTACGTGAATATTCAGATATTATTCTCAAATGCTCTAACCGTTACTCCTAATCCAAAGTTTTAAGTTTCAGTTTTTCATTGTAATTACGTAGATTTTAAGCGGAACATGAAAAAGTGCCAATAATAATATTAGTAATAGTTGTAGTTAGCATTCATCCTCTTTGAAATTGGCCAGGAAACGTGGTAGCTGAGGCTGTTAGGCATTAGACATCATTAGCCATGAATGACTGATGGATATAGGCCTTGCGTGTGTATGAACATTCTATTAAGCTAATCCAAAATAAGTTTTGATTTACCTCTGCAAATGCCTCAAAGCGTCTTATTTATATCGCTTTTTTTAATTTCAAAAATCCCTCTCATTCTGTGTTATTGAACTTTTCAGAATTTTTTTCGCGAAATTTAAAAAAATTTCTGCAAAAAAACATTTTAAATTAAACATTTTGCGCACAATTAAAAAGCTTTTACCCACAGCTTTTTTTTCGTTGAAAATTCATAAATAAAAAATGTTTAAGTGAGTTTTAGACATTGGATATCTCTTAAAGATCGCAATCTCTTAAAGCATTTTCGAGCTTTTTTTATGGAAAATCCATTTTGCAATTTTTAATTGAAAAAAATACAATAATTTCAAGAGCGTTATTAATTGATAGTTAAAAATTTTTTTTCTAAATCAAAGAAATATTTGGTTGTATGAGAGAGATCAAAGAGCATTGCGCACATTATGTTCACTTTGAATTATCATCACAATTAACATCTTCCAAATTATCAGCAATTTTTCAATTCTCATAATTTGCTGAAAAAAAGAAATGAGCGCTAATGTGCAGTGCCTGAAATTAGAACGAAAAATAGAGTTGCAATTCACCACCTCACTCAAACAGTATTAAATCCATTAGGAAGTATTTCTTTCATAAAATGCTTTCGAAATTTGCATAATAGCAACTATCCACTTCCTTTGCATCAAATTTGCATACTTAATTAACTGATGGAAAATTTGCTATTGCTTTGAATGAAACCTTAGGAGGAGTTCTGAACCATAAAAGAAAAGAATTTGAAAATATCCAAATCAATATATCATTTAATTAAAACTTCCGCTTTAATGAAGAATAATCAGTGAGAGATAAAATCGAAATTTTCTAATCAATCTGTTTTCCTTGCGGGATTCCACAAGCCTACCGCAAAGTATATAATTAATAAGTATTACTGATAATTGATAAGTACAATGTTAATATATTCAGTTAGCATCTGTACAATTTGAAACATTTCCATTTAGAAAAGTTAAACGTTGAAATCCAAATGAAACAACTATCTCTATAATATTAGATTAATCGAATTGTTCAAATTGTCATTCCTTCCTGAAATTTTTATTTTTCTTCAACTTAATTGGTTGATGCAAACCTGCAACCATTCAAGAAAAAAATGATGAAATCTAATTCTGATGTATTTTGAGGAATTCTAACTTTATTTTTTTAAGTGGAAATTAAATTAGCCTCCCTCTCCTGTTCCGTATTGTGAAAGTCCCATATGACGCGTAATTTTACTCAAGTATAAAATGGTTGAAAAGGAATTTTAAGTACAATTCTTCCATTGTATTTTAATTGACAATAAAACGCTCCCTTTTTTCCTGTACGCTAATTAAATTTGTAATTATTCCCATATGGGTGTAACTGAACGGAATAAATTTTTGGGGATGAGAGCTAACGAAATTTATATGCCATACGCAACATATGCAAATAATTAGAAAGCAATAAAACACATGGATTTCCCAGGCTATTTATGGCGTCGATCGGAGTTGCAGTCTATCAGATTTAAATTCCTTCCGTGTTACTGATAGGCAAGGATGATTAACTTTTTTGCAAAATTAAATTTTGAATTAAAAAAAATTTGATGAAATTATGAGGTATTTTGATAATACTAATGTACTGCAAACTGGACAGTACCAGTAAGCAGCCTTGCGAAAATTAGAAATTTAATTTTAACTCTTAGTTCAAGTAATATGAACAGTTGTATCGTATAGTGTATATCTGATGATCATTATTATAACTGGGTTTTTTTAAAAAAAAGATTCCAGGTTAGTTTAAAAATATTGGCGTACATTATTGAAACGATCATTTTCAGAAAATTTTTCTTGCAATTCTAGCAAACATGAAAAAGAATTTCAGGTTTTACCACCAAAACTTTTTTTAATTTTTTTTTCAAACTTCCGTCAACTGTCTAGGGAAATATGCAGTACTCAAAGTAGTTAGTAAAAGAAATCGTTTGCTAGTGAAGATAGTTCGCTTCAACTTTGAATTCGTTTTGCTTCGGCAAATTGTAAAGTGTTTCAGTGTATGCTACTCACCCTATCTGCGACACAATAAAAATGCACCTTGTGAGTAGAACAGGTAAATATTTGTATAGAATTTGATTTCAGAATTATACAATTTTTATTATCGATTTAACATTAAGATTATTGAATATTAATTAATTCCTATTTTGTATCCTACAAAAAAAGGAAATGGAGGAGAAGAAAGAGAGAGAGAGAGAGAGACAGAGTGAAGAAAGGAGGATATTATGAAACAAACTAATATCATATCCAATCTCTTGCAACCTAAGAATATCCGCTTCACCGAAAAAATTTTCAAATCTTTTACTCTATCCATTTACTTCTGCTACGTTCTATTATCCGATCATTCGTGTGTTATCATCGACATATCTTCGATGTTAGTCAGCTTTTACCTACCTATCTCCAAAGAGTACAAAGAAAAGAAAAATTATTCGCAAACCTTTTTCAACTATAACTTAGAAGTGCAGAAAATATCTATTCTACGACCGCTTACAACAGAAGTTATTAAGAAATTGCGGAAAAAAAACCTTAGAAGCGTAGATTGCGTGGGAATTGTTCGATAGAAAAAGCGGGCTGAATAAAGAAAAAAGAATTTGCATAAGAAGCTGTGAGGGATGTCATTTTACCAGATGTAACATCATCCATGAGGGATTCGAAATTTGAACAGTTTTTTTTTCTCAACTGTAGCCAATAAATCATGAAGGTAAATAAACGGGCAAAACAAATTTTTTTCTGAAAAAAATGAAATGTTAGAAGAGAGATAAGCTGGAAAGAAATTGATAAAAGAAAGGTGGACGAAGGAGGGACAGAGAAAAGTTCAGTGTGAAGAAGGAAGGTAAGGGCAGTTGATGACGATAGTGGATGTTTAATGATATGATAACAGAATAGTGTTGTGTTAGTTCATGAACTTACCTCATCATCCTGTTGGAGGATCAGATAACACCAGAGACATGAAGAAAAACGAGTGAACGAGAAATTAAATGTTAAACGGATCCGGGAAGAGTAAATGAGATAAAAGTTTTTCAGTTTGCTTATTTATTCTCTTCCTTCTTCAATTTCCATCTCTATCTCATTCTCCTACTTGTTACATTCTATACTTCCGTCATCATCTCTCTCCTTCAATTCTTAAATCCACCTGTTCAGTCCTACTTTACGGCAGCCCTATTCTTTCATAAGTTTGTAAATTTTTATCTCCCTTTTTTTCCACACTAAATTTTGAATATTTCCTTCAGTTCAATCTTCAAACCATTTGGCAATACGTATTTGCCAATATTTCCCACCGCATTCTTTCCACTTTCCGGAAGTCCAATCTTCACCGGTTCGATATTTGATGCTTGCAAATTGAAGCAATTCATTCTTCACATTTTTCTATTCCATGAGAATTGCATCATTGGACGTAAATGGGGCGATATTTACTTAGAAGCACGCGTTGCTCTCCCACGCTGCTTTCCGTTAGTAATATCAACACTTATTCATTTCTCATTCATTCCTTCGTTGACGTTGATTCCCATAGAAATCCGCCGCCCTCCTTTCCATCTAATTTATTAATTGCTATGACTTATTACTAATAATTACTATTATGTACACAGTCATTATTGATCCTACAATTTATGTCATTGCTATCAATGATTACTGACAATTAAGCGACATTGCCGTCCTAGGATTTTGGCTTACCTTACTTTAGCCGTTCCATTTTAGGATTTCGTTAACTGAACCTGTCTGGAATATTCAGTTAGCCAAGAGCTGATACTTCGTGGTAAGTGGAATAGTCCTTCCCTTCCACTGTTCCTTCTTTCAAGTCACCTGTTCTCTTCACACACAAAAAAATCCCATTCGATTCTTCTTACATCCCAATGGCCAAAGACGTGATTTCCTAAAATCAATAAGAGCAATAATAAATTAGTGCTAGAAAGGTAATAATTACAATAACTAATTAGTGACACATATCATACCGTAACTATAGAAGTGCAGGTACGTTTCCCCCCATGGAGGGATTTTCATTTATAGAATTTATTAAGATCTGATCAAATCTCCTGTTGCAAATGTGGAAAAAGTTATCCAACTGGGAAGAGTGACAGTGCCTTTGCTAGCTGTTCCTTTTTTTGAGAAGATCGTTCAATTGTTTGTTGACGCTGTGTCGGAAGATGAAATGATTATTAGCATAATCTTCCTGCTACGTTTGTCATTTTTTAAACCAACGGCTCTTATTTTCAATCAATGAATCATAAAATAATAAATGACAGTTATCTCCTGGCCACAAAATATAAAATATTGGGAACTTCTAGACTACGAATTTTTTTGAGCGAAAATTAGAAATACGATGTCTGTTTTGAATTTTTGACATTTAAATTTTCTTGGGAATAGCAGACTAAACCGAATTTTTGACCGGGTATTTTAGAAACGATTAAAATATGCGCTCAGACTATAATTTCACCCCATTGTCTTGCGAAACTATTGTGATTAATTTTTTTCTTCCCTCGAAGATTACACCGTCTACGACAGCATCGTTGATCAAAACATTTTTTTCAGTCATACTTTAAAGTAGGTTTTCATGGTCGTTCCTTGATTTCCCATAACCATTTTTTTGCTTTCACTAGAAGTCACTAAAAAATCCTTCAGTGCTGCATTATTGAAAGGTCAAAAGTAACCTTAAATTTATTCAAGTACGGTTTATCGGTAAATCCACTATTTCCTTACTTACCATTGCTTCATGGTTTTTCTGATATAAATAAATTGCATCACAGCAATTGAGCTTTCCAAATTTATCTCCGACAATCGAGTTTTCTAAATTTGCGCGCCTCGACAATTGAATTTTCGAAATTTCTTTGCTGATAATCTATTAGCTAATAATTTGCTTTGATTCCATCACTCATCACAATTGTGTCTAAAGGAGGAAGTTTCAATACACAGCCTAAGCCATCGAGTTGAAACAGAAGTAAGCATTGGTTCAAAAGGAGGCTTACCTATTTCAGCTGCAAAAAAGTTTGGGTGCAACGGACATTCTACCAGTGATTTCGTCATGTGTCGAAGTTTGCGTACATCAATCTGAAAGAGTTACGACAATCACAAGGCTATGTTTTGCGTTACCCTATCGGTAACCAAAAAATAACTGTTTTTAAAAATTTTTTATTAAGCGTTTTGCTTAATTCTAATTTGCTGGGAGCAAATAATGGCTATGGCACCAGAAGTTTTGGCTGATAAAACTTCCATTGCTTCGGAAACCCCAAGATATCAACGTCGCAAATATGATGAAGTTAAAGAAGAAAAAAGACAATTACCGCGACAACAGCGACAGTATCTGCAACTACCACAGCAAAGTTTTTCGTCTTATGATTACTGTCATTACTACCAAAATGACTCGGATTACCAGCAGAATGCTTCGACATCCAAACAACAACTAGCCTCACCATCATCTTCTACCACATCGACATCGCAAAAATTGACATCTTTACGAGAATCATTTCGTGATTTACATGTACCTAAATTTTGGTCTAACTTGCGAAAATCTGCTTCCGATATAAGCCTAGTCCTAGGAGCAATGCGTTCCGGATCACACTTACAAATGGATGAAATATCATCCTCGCTAGATACTGTGGTTGGCAGTAACGTTACGGAACCGATCCGGCGTTCCGCGGTAAAAAAGCGAAAACGTCGTAATGCATTAGTTACATGGCAAAATTACTCACCGCATCATCTCAACAAACAAATACGACATGGTAATTGACAAAATCATTTTTTCTTCTTTTTTAAATTTTCTTTATTCTGAACTTTTGTAACTTTTGTAGAACATTAAAAAAAACTTCCTCATCATTCATTACGTTAATTTATTTAAGCGCATAACATTCTGTCTGATATCATAAAGTCTCACAAGAACGTGAACTGTTAAAGTCAATTCTCATCTTTTAATTTTATCTTCTAAATTTCCTAGCCATTTATTTTACAAAATAAAATATTTATATAATAAGTTAGTTACATTATAATGCATATGTCTATGCCGAATTTTGACACCTTTTATCAACAAAACAGTTGTTGAACGTCTGGCGACAGAAACGTTCCTGAACATTTTCAACATTCGTTGAACACAAATGGCAGTTATGGCAGTTACCTAATATGTTAATGGTAGTTACTTAATATGTTTATGTTGCAGAACTCACTTAAATGTGTCTCATTAACAGAAGAGAGACTAATGTGAGGTATTAATTAATGGCTATGCTTTGCTTACCACTTAATTTTCTATTCGATCAAAATAGTACAAATTTTCCAACTAATAGTAGCTTGAATGAAGTAATCAACTGATAAGTAACTGGAAGAAGTGAAAGACGCATTAATGAAATTAATAGTCAAATTAAAATAGAGAAGGATTTTAGGAAAAATGAATTTCACATATCATACGTTTAATAATTTCTTCAATATTTTTAACTTTTCTGTGGTGAATTTTAATTAAACATTGAAAAAGCTATAGAGAAGATGAGGTGACAGCTAAATTTCCTTTTTAAACAGCAAATTGTGTCTCAAATTGATTTCCACTGTTTATAAATTTAGAATGTAACTAATTTCTTCCATTTCAAATTGAAAATTAATTGTCTTTTCTCCTCATTAACGGGTCTTTTTTGCTTCTAATACGTTTCAAAAATAAGGCGTACACTTAAATTAATTTTCGTTGCATTAAGTTGGAGTATTTACAGTATTTATCAAGGCAACGGTTGAGAGAAGTGGAAACTTAGAAAGTTAGATGCCAATGTAGTCTATCGATCATTTTTTATTGACGTCATTTACGTTAATGCCACTTTTGCAAATTCTTATAATAATTTTAAAAAGATTGCCAAAAGTATAATTTTAATTTATACTTCCGAATAAAGAATGAATGTGTATTTTAACGATTTTACAGGTTTAATAAAGATTAACATTAATGCTTTAGTATGCCTTATATACTTTTATAGGATGCCTTATATTTCACAGTAAACAGGTAGTTTTTTTTAATTAATAAAATTAATGAATAAGATTTCTCGGAAGACTAATCATCTCGAAGATGTCCACTACCATCAGTCTTCTTCCTAATTTTCGACTCGTTAATGATTTATGTTTTCTTCAGTTGATATTATAAAACAACAAATTCCAACATCTCTCATTTGCTTATTCAGAAAAAGAGGCAAAGCTGACGTAGCCGAAGGGATAATTTGCATTTGTGAATTTATTAAATTTAGAGCAGCATGTTTATTTATTGCGAACATATTTACGAATATTTCATCCCTCTTGAAAGATGGAATTTGATAATCGCTACAACGATTATGATGTGATTATGGTTATAGTGATTATGCATTAGACAATGAATGCATTAACTTCTTCAGATGAAAAGACTTTGAAACACTCCAGAGGACAGGATGAGACCGATGAGAAATGAAAGGTACTGTTGTGGGGGAGTATTTAGGTATAAATTCTTGAGAGGTTATAAAATTTATTTATTATTCATCTGAATGACATCTAATAAAAAGTAACTTTGCTTTAAGTGCTTCTGAGAAATTTCTCTACAAAATTTCGCTTGTCTAAATAAAAAAAAAGCTACAAGTTTATTCACTGATTCGATAGGATATTTCAGGATGACTACGCTTTTACAACTTCATCATATTTATTGTTTGTGTATCTATGAAACCCGGAGATTTGTGTAGTTTACTCGATTAATATCAGTTGATTAGAGGCTTAGCAAAGTGAATGGTGTGCTTAGGGCCTTTTCATCTGTGAATATATTTTCATGCTTCCGCTTGATCAAAAAATCGGTCATTTAGGAAAATTTTTTCGAAGCAATTCAAAGCAACAAGAAACATGAATGTTTGCTATTTTTACAAAACAAAATTTATAATTTGATTACTTTGTTTTTAATTTAATTTCAACGGATTATTGAGGAGTGAAAAAAAAGTAAAGTTCTTGAAGCTTTTAAAATGCCTCGCACATAGAGCATAGCATAACAAATGTGTAACCACCAGGTTGAAAGTAAATTTTGCATAAATTAGAACAAATGGCTAAGCAACTGTAATTCGAATAATTTGCAATTAAATTTTATGCACACACTAATTGCCTTTTATATACGCAGTAACTCAATGTCTCTCCTACGTAGTTGTTGCTAATAATGGAAGTTTCAGGCTATTAGAACTATTCAAATTGCCTACAAATAGAGGCATTAATTAATTCAAAAAATTTTGCTTATGAAAATTTTAACGAATTAAAGAAAAAATCAATTAATGAAGCCATTTATCACCTATTTTGCGCCATTTCATTTTGAATAGCTGCCAATTTTTGTTGTAGCAAAAATTAATGATCACCGAAGTAGAAGCAGGTAGATGATGTTGATTTACAGTAATTAAATTTCAGTGATTTTTATCATCGATTCAACCAATCAATACAATTAAGGATCATATTGACTATAAACATTGAAAATGCTAATTAATAGCTAAATAACTCCGACCTGTTAGGAATGTTCTGTTTAAGCATCGAGCAAAGGTTATTTAAATGTGTTAGCAGTGAAAGTAAACCAGTACGTGCCGACATTTTGCCTTAATTATCAAAGAATATATTTCCGTCTTTTTCAATATTTCATGACTCATTCATTTTAAGCAAAACGAATAATAAATATTAATTAGTAATTCATTAGGGATGTCAATGAATATTTATTTAATCAATTTGATCCTGAAAGTCAACCATCTGATTAGTTGAAATGATTTCCCATGTTAATTGAACTTTGAGTACCAAACAAGTTTTGAATAAAAATTCTTCTACGTCTTATTTAAGAGCCCTAAGAGAAAAGAGCATTTCTGTAACTTAAACCTTAAGAGTATTTTAAGAGCAATCTTAAGAGCATTTTTATAAGAATGGAAAATATTTTACATCAATGTTTGAATTGTGGACTTAATGAAACAAATCTTTCAAATGTCATATCATAGATTTGACCATTTCAAAAATCATTTAACATTGTTTTATATTCCTCTGATAGTTCATTCCAGTAATCTCTCATGCTCTTTTCAGGCCTTTTTAACAACTTTTAACCTAAACTTACAGGCTTTGACATATTTATTCACTTAACATCTGTGAATTCACAGCGATAATATTCTCCAATATATTTTCATTGTTTAAAAAAAAACAGATGATGGCGATCGTTGCGTTATACAACATCTATTATGCATCATTATCAGCTATGAAATATAATGCTTAAAATATTGCGAAACTTAAATCGATATTCAAACAACAAGGAATGAGTCTACAACAAACAGCATTTCATTTTTCCTAACAACCACTTTTCATACAATCAGAACAATAAAACAAATAAAACAAAAGAACAAAATAAAACAAATAAAACAAAATCAGAACAATAAAACAAAACAAAAACCAACGACCTTAAAGTTTTATAACGATCATTCAGTGGATGAAATAAATTATCATTTGAAAGAAATATTGAATGCTAAGGTTTTCCTTAATGGTAATAAATTGCTGTCCGATCTTTATAGTAAGAAGCATAATAGCTTACAACAGTGCTTCCTTCCTAGTATTCTTTTGAAAGACATAAGACATTCCTTCTTTCAACAACTCATGCATTCTTAACTTTTATTAAAATTTCACACCAAACCGATTAATTTCATTTCATCTTTTCCACATTATGTAATATTGAAAAAGCAACAGACATGCCTTTCTGAATGAAAGGAAAAACTTTAATAAAACCTTTTAAGGCTTTTTTTTAAAAAAAATTCTGATTACTCTCTCTACAAAATTTAAAAACTATTTGTTTTTTGCAACCGCTATAAATGATATGTATGGTTATTTTAGTAGCCACTAATGCCTTTCAAGTTTTTATTTCAAAACAGGGAAAAATTTATAGAAAATTTTCCAAACATAAAATCCAAAAAATTAAACAAAATTTTTACTTTTATAAAATAGTCGGCTGTAGCAAAACTGAAATTTAATTTAAAAGAATTAGTTCACGTTAAAAGGAATTAATTTCGGATTTAATTAATTTCAGTTCAAGAGGAAAAAGCGATGCAAGCAGCACCATCAGCGCCTATTGATGCATCCAAATTTGTTGCATATGTTACCGAACGACGGAAAAAGAGGATTTTATTTAAAGGCGAATTTATTGTGAGTTTCTTGAAAGGGCATATTGCACAAGCAGCAAGCGCATTTGTCATCCTGTTGCTGATATATATGCAAATTAGTTGTAAGTTGATCAGCAAATCCATCTATCTTACAAGACCTGATCTCGCATTATCCCCTCTCAAATAGGTAGCATAAACTTTGCATCTTGTAGTCTTTCGCTTTTTTTATTAGATAAATAGACTGCGGAATAAACAGAATTTGCAGATGATCTTACGATCCGTAGATCCGGCCAAATGTCGATGTGATGTTGGTCTGTCAATGGAGAGCCGGAATCAGTTTCCTGATACGCTGCCATATGATTACAACCGTGTCATACTACGTACGATTCCTGATGATAAAAATTCACATTATGCTAATGCTAGCTATGTTAATGTTAGTTTTTAATTTCATCAATTCTCTATAATTTTGCTTTAAAATTTTAATCTATTATTTTGGACTGTAAAAAAAATTTGCATTGAAGCAAAAATTTAACAGTAGAAGAGTTTTCATGGAAACGCCTCTTATTAAATTCTACAGACTGTCCTCAGTTTAATTTTTCGACATTATTCCAAGTCTTTTTCAAATTAGTACAGCAAAAGATGAATCCTACGATGAAGCTTTCCGATGGATTATGAGTGATTTCTCAAAACTTTTCTTTGAAATTATTCCATTGTGAAGAAAGAGAGAATAGGTGAATGCTGCAAATTGGGTAGCACTCAGTGATTAAATCAGATGAGTATGCCTGAAATACTTCGTTCATCCTCGCACACTCTTTCCTAAGTTTTGCAAAATATACAAATTAAAATTAAACTTAAAGATGAAAAATAAAGGTAAGGTGGAAAAATTGAAAATAGAGAGAGACAAAAGCTTCCTGTCAAAAATAGCTTTTGCTTCTGTTCGTTTCAGAGTTGGTTACGAGAGAAGGCATACGTTGTGACGCAGGCTGTTAGGACCAAACCCGCAATAACGGAATTTTGGAGGTTGATTTGGGAGCTCGGGTCAAATTGCATTGTTATGTTAACTAAAGTCTTTGATTTCATGCGGGTTAGCTTGCATTTAATAATTTTTCAGCTAAATTAATTGAGTTAATTTAGGAGTTATCAAATTCCCAAGTGATTGTGATAATGTGTTTTTCAATAACCAAATGCGCAACTTCGTTTGCTTGAAGTGTTCATCAAATGTTTAGTACTTAAATAATTTCTTTTCCTGATAAGCGTGATAATTGTAGGTTATGTGCCTTCAGTATTGGCCTGCTACTTCAAGTGAATATGGCCAGATCGAAGTGGAAACTTTGGAGACCAAAAGTTACGCTCATTTTGTAGGTTTCAAATTTGCAAAAATGAATAAGCAAACATAATAAGTTTGACAATTTTTTAGGAATTGTAAAATTAGAGTTGCCTTATTTTTACAGTCAAATTCATCTGATAATAATTCAATTATTTCAAACAAACTTAAAAGATAAATTTTTTCCAAAAAGATTAATGTCAAAATTGATAAAAAGTTAGCATGCGAATTTTTAATTGTGTCGATGCCTTACTTTTAGAGTTAATTTATTGAAAGCTTTATTATCAGTAAGCTCTGAAACATCTCTCCTAATTATGCCATCTTTTACAAATAGAAAAAAATTTCACAAAAGACCTGATTTATAGATCATCCGTACACTACGGTTATCAAGGGTTGATCCGGATGTAGGTCAGCAAACCCGTGTGATTAAACATTTTCACTTTACTGAGTGGGAACTAGATAGCTTGCCGTACATTAGCGCCTTTATTGAATTACGCCGACGAGTGCGCCAATATACCGATAAATTTCGTGTTGATGCACCTATCGTTGTACATTGCAGGTTTGCTCATTCCTATTATGTTTGATAGCTTTTTAATTGAAAAACATTCAAATTACGTACTAATTTACACTTTCGATACAAATCTTAATTGATTTCATAGCAAAAGCCTTAAAATAGAAATTTCTTTTGTGCCTTTCCTGGGAGGCATTAATTCTTTAAAGGAATATGTAAATTATGAGAAGTGATGTGTACGTAAAGCTAAAATTCGATCAATTAGACGAGCTAACGTTTCCATCAATTCTCTACGAAAAGCATTGAGATTTATGGCAAATAAGTCTGGCGCAGGAAGGCGGTATTGTCGCTCTTGTATGATCCAATTCTGTTATTAAATCTTTCATCCAAAATGACACCTAAAAACAAAATAAATTTCGAGCCATAGTTTTTCTGTGTTATATCAGTTAGTTAAGCTCTCAATAATACAACAAAGGAAACAGAAAACAGTAACTACGAAATGCTTTTTAATTCTTATCTGAAGATAAAAATATAATTTAAAAGTATTAAATAAAAACGAGAAATTTAAGAAGAGAAAGTGGGAGAGAAAGAGAAAAATGTGAAACAATTTTTGCCGTTTAGAAATGCTTGTTATTGTTAGTCTTTTTCGAAGAGAGTTAAAATTTAGAGAAATTTGATACTTTTATAAAGTTGAAAAATTTGAAATTACCTGTTGGCTTGTGTAATTCATAATAAAATTAGCCGCTTGTTGACCGTAGTTATTGGCGCAATGTCGAATGAGTACATTTGTTGTACATTTAATATCACACATCAGCAAACGACATCGATTTGCACGTCCTAAAAATAAAACTTTCTTTTAGCCTTATGAGCTTAAAAAAATTTCACATAAGAAATATTTCTATAACTTTTCTATTGGTAGAGAAATAGTTTCAATTAACCGACCAATAACTGTATTATTAATATTTATCTGAGAACCACATCTTTTTGCGCCACATTCTCGCTTTAGCACTGGGATTACATGTCTATAGCAAGGTAACAAAGAAGCCATCTGAAAAGCACGAAATATAGGTCACGTCAAACTTATCTCTCAATCAACAGAGATTATAGAATTGAATTTATCAGATTTCTTACTGTGCTGAGATGAGTATATTAGAAAAAAAAATATCTTTAAGATTTCTTTCTTTTTCATACTTACAGCTAATAGTTTTCTCATTTCTGAATTGCTAGAAGTTTTTTTTCTTCAAAGCAAAAAACGATGAACCTGTTGATAGTGATCCTTGCAGATGAAATCATTCATATTGAATTGTACTGTAAAGCCACAGTTACGTAAGCACCAATTGTGCTGTTCATCTAAGCGACAAAACAGTTTATGATCGCTTTCATCTATTACTGAAGGCATATCGATACTGCCAAATGCCGTGTGAGACTGAAAATTCATAATCGGTCACTTTCACAGGACTGTAAATTGATCTTCTGATATCAGCGTAATCCTTCCTTCACATCCTATTCATTTCCATTTTGTGGTCAATAGCTCTTAAGTAATAGAGATTCGGAAAATAATACTCCTGAAATCTACCACAAAATAATGTAATAGACGGTGATGTACTATAGGTAAAAATACCTTAACCATGTCAAGACCGAGCTGTAAATTTTCGTTACATTTATCCTGACACGTTTTATCTCTTAGATGGACGGGATTTCCCGTGTGGAATAGTTCCCATTGAATACGTTGCTTTTCCTCCTTCGCCAAATCCGATTCAATTTGCGCCAGATCAAATGCTTGCTTACTTCTAATAATTTCTAGAAATTTTCCCGCTTTATTGAAATTATTATTATTTGACTTCTCTGACAAATATGTTGGATTTGTTTTTTAGGTATTGAAGTTTATTTTGATTTCCTTTCATTGAAAGATTATATCAGTTCGAGGACTTTTTCAGAAGCTTAGAAATGCATATAAATTATGAAGTGCTATAGTTTTTAAACTTTTCGAATTTATTGAATTCATATTATGCTTACAGCTCATTTAGTTCGAAATTTAAAAATCTACTATATCCTATTGCTCGTTGCGGTTTTCATTCTTCGTGTAATTAAATTGATTTTACGAAGTGCAAAATGAATTAAGCATTCTTTCAGCTCCTTTCCTTTCTATCTCTAAATCACTTCACTACCACTGTTAGATATAACATTGCTTAAACACCGATGGAAAATAATTGCATATTAAGTGTCGAATTTGCATTTCTGATATACTTTTAAGATCAGTGAAAAGTGTAGTCGAAGTATTTAGATTACAGTGATTGCTCCGTAGATGACACTTTTTTTGCTAAAACTTATACGTTTCATTTAAATTAAGTTGAATTTGAAATAATTGGTGAGAGTGATGGATAATAATTCTTGCCTTTTGCGTGTACTTCGATAGTAATTAAATGCAAAAATAGCGCAAGAAAATATTGCACGCGGCAGCACAGAGAATTCATTTTAGCGAACAATTTTAATTTAATCGTTTCGTTTTTCCAGTGTTTGCCGATAGTTTACGGCTGTACCATTTTCGTTTTCTTTTTCCAACATCAATTGCATCAAATCGATTGCAATCGTTTCTGCTAAAAAATGTCGTTTTCGAAGATTATAAATTAAATTCTACAAATGCACGCGTGCGCGTAGAAAAAGACTACGTTACGGAAAATATTTGCGGGAATCTAAGAGCTGAGTTAGGGTGAAATTTAATGGAAAAAAATTTATGCTCGATGATCTTCGTGACAGAAATTAAAATTAATACTTAAGCGACTCAAACAATTTCTTCCTATAAATCAGTTTATTATTATAAATTATTTCGTATGAAACTTCAATTTAATTCCTAATGTCACCTATTATTGTTTTTATCTTAATATCACTGATTGTTGACCTTTAGATTGTTGGCGCTTTTTGTTTAGAGCAATCTCAAAAAAGAAACAAGTAAATAAGTGTTAAGGAAGCAATTGGAAATTTAAATTGAATGATTTGATTATCTCTAACATTCATAAAATAAACACCAATTTCATGTCTTCTTGTCAACGATAACTTTCTGCGCTGTCCTTTATAACTTCTCTTTAGTAATGGAAATAGGAAGAATGAATGGAAGAAAGTGAAAGTGAAAAAAAACTTACCGTTCAAGAAAAGTTAACTGTATGATCCTTTACTAATATGCAATAACGAAATTTACGACAAAATTACCCACAGAGGGCAAGAGAGAGTGGAAGAGTGAAGAGAAGGAGAAAATTACTTTTTTGTTCTCTGAAGTGCTACTTTTATAATATGTGTTGTTAGCTTTTAATAGCATCAAAACGGCGTTTGGGTGGTTCTGTTTAATTTCTATTTAGCGAGAAAAACAATTTCAATTCTTTTCTTTCAGACCTGTCGCATTTTCTTTCATACGGCAATCCTTCGTGCAAAATCAGTAAAACATTTTAGCAATTCCAGTCAAAATTCATTTAAGAAGGAAATTTAGTTCAGTTTTAACTATTCATTTTATAGTGTTTCATAAGTTTACTGAACTCAAAATTTGCTTACGTAAGAGGTCTTCTTTTGACGAAGTCACCTTTGTCCTATTCATTTTTAATCTAACTATGATATCGACGAATGAAGGGTAAGGTGGTTGGCAAAAATCCAGGAATATCCTAATAACGTTTTCGAAACAGAACGAAACTGAAATTTGTAATTTCGATTCATACTTTATGACATTGGTATATTTAAATTAACAAAAAGTGAGAGGAAAAAAAAGAGGGAAGAGACGACAGCAGTGATTGAGCATTAAATTTGTCAAAACCAGAACCGCTTCTTTTTCCATGTTGCGCTCACATGCAAGCACGCAGCGTAGTGTTTCCTTAATTTTGACCTTCAGGACATACTTTCGATAGCTATGACAGGTTTCACACCCAATGCTATATCATTGAACTTTTCACATGGATTTTTTCTGAACTGATAAACATGCGAAATTCTTCTCTTCAAGCAAAAAAAAGTAATTCTTTCAGTTTCTAAAAATACTTCTGCGTATAATATGATTAAAGCCAACGAAGAGACTAATAATTAATAACGATCTTCTGTAAAGGCTCGAAAGAGATTTTAAAAATTTAATATTTTAGTGTGATTGAAGAAAGCGAGAAAGCGAGGCAACCTTTAATAGTTCAAAAATAATGGGAAGTAAAGGCTTGAAAATTTACATAATTTCTATAAATTGAAAGTTTTAGGACTTTTTCTACTGATAGCTAATGACAAAAATCAATTTAAAATAATTAAAAATGGACGACTTTAGTCAAAAATTGGATAAAAAACATTTTCAGTTCTGTAACATGGACTAGACTATAACATGGTATTTTTATAACTTACTACTAATGGAAGGTAAAGGCTTGAACCTGAAATCTTTTGGTATTATCAAAAAAATAGAAATTAACAATTTGAACTCAATTTAGAACTAATCGATCCAACTTTGTGTGAGAATCTATTTCCATTGATTTCAATTCAACAAAAGTAACAAATGCGACTGTTTTCTTCGCTTCTCCGTTTAATGCACCCAACTTTGTTGATTAAACTAAACAATTTGTTATTTTGCCATTTCTGATTTTCAATCAATTTTACAACCAAAATTTGTTTTGCTCATTTTTGCGCCATTGGAAATGAGAATTTCATTTTTGTTTCAAATGAATAACTTCTATTGCTATAATTTTGCAAGCAATTTGCAGCTTTGATCGGTAAACAATACAAGTGATTATATAAATACTAATTAAATAGGACTGAAATTCGGAGAATTTTTAAACGACCTATTTATTTCTTTATTTACAGTAACGGTGGCGGTCGAAGTGGCGCATTTTTGGCGTTGGACGCAAATTTGGAGCTTTTGAAGAGGACAGGGCAAATTGATGTATTTGCGTATGGTAAAATATTAATTAATGCTAGACCTCATCTGATCGATTCCGTAAATCAGTACCAATTCATTTACGATGCTCTCGCCGAGGTTTGTTACATTCAAGTGAACTCTAAATTTTTTTTAAGATATTGCGTTTTAAACTGTGATTACGGTTAATTACTAACTGCTTTTAAGTAAAGGATGAAAATTTTTTTTAAATCACCCACCCGATAATTGGCCTTTTAGGATTTGGGCTCAAACAGTATGACCTGTAATCATTAACTTTAGATATATCAAACATAGGTTTTATTGTTTTAACCACATTTCACATCATACATGAAATTTTTCAGGCAGTGTTGTGCAATATTGAACCGATCGAAATGTGGCAGTTGAAGAAAAGGAGCAGCATGTACAAAGCCAAGAAGAATCGTCAGATGATGGAAGCACAGGTTGCTCATGAAGCAAAGGTAAATATGACTTTTAAAAATTTTTTTAGCCTCTGAAATATGGAAAAGCAATTATCCGAGTATTTTTTATGGAATTTAAAAAAAATTGAGGAGATTTGAAAAACTGAAAACTTTTTTCTCCGTTTTACAGTTACTGGTAATGTTAACGCCTGCATTGAAGATAGGTGATTGTGCTGGTGGTCATCGGTTGGAGAATCGCGGTAAAAACAGAGACGTAATGGTGGTACCACGTAGGTTTTCTTACTTATGAGTTACCTGCTTTTTTCTAATTAGTATCCTTAATAATAACATTTAGAAATTACAGTTATGTTCATTCATATGGTATTTGTATTTGTTGTTGAATTACAGCCGATCACGCTCGACCATACTTGCAAACGTTACACGGTGAAAGTAAAGATTACACTTACATCAATGCGGTTGAAGTAGACGGTTTTAAGCGGAAAAATGAGTTTATCATAACAGAGTGGCCAAAAAACTCAACATTAGACAGTTTTTGGACGTTGGTTTTCGATCATAGTTGCCATACCATTATTAATTTGAGTAATCAGGGATCTTTTCGAGTAAGTTTACCTTCGCAAAATCTACTTTAAATCGAATATTTGAAATTATAAAGGGACAGATTCATTTCGTTTTCAGATATGATTACTTTTTAATTAATATGACACGTGTACTTTTTTATAAACCACATCCACTTATCTCCTAAAATAGATCTTTCACTGCAATTGTGCTGAGTCTCATTTTTGCAACTCTGTTATTTCAGACATATCCAACATTCTTACATAGCAGAGGGAGACACACATACGGGCCTTTTGTTGTTGAAATTTTAAATCATCATCAGTATCCGTCGATGACCTCTCACGTGGTCAAAATTATGAAGAAGGTATGTATTTTAGGTAGCAAAAATATTTTTGTTGTTAACTGCATTAAGTTAGAGCAGAATTAGAATACCGTAGAAATTTTTATATATGTAAATTGTTCTGAAATTAGCATTCAGTCTGAAAAGCCCTGCTTCTTCCATATTTACTGACTTGCTTTTTTATTTCTTTTTAATTTAATTTGTGGAGACTTTTCAGAAATTTCCATTTTTTAAGCCAAAATTTATTTCTTCTCTACTACGTCACTATAATATAGTTATCACTTTGCTATTTGTAAAGAATACTGAAACGTTTGTTCCGGAAAATATCTGTAGACAATTTATATGAGCAAAATGATAAGCAGGTAAATTAGTGATTGATAGTCAGATAAGAGGAATTAAGTGCACCTGTCTCAAGCCGGTTAGTTTTGCTAATTTATTCATCGATTATTAGAGCAATAACTTATGAGTAATTGGTTTATGTAAGTATCATCAATTTTTCAAATCAGTAAGTTTCCCCTCTTTTATCATTTTTTTTTAGTTTTTGAAATTTATCATTTTTATTTATTATATATTTGCAGTTATTTATGATCTCAGAAATAATGTCCAATGGTATCAGTTCGCAGCATCAGCAGCAGATGGAGGCGGAAGTTAGGATATGTTGTGTTATACAGGTAGTAATCCTTCTATGAAGTAATGCTCAGGTGGGATCATTCTTTAAAGTCTGAATAATCCGGCCCTGACCATCAGGAAAAAATTAACCCAATTAACAATGATATCTATAAAAATCATTGGCTTAAAAAACAAATAATGATGAGTCAGCGTAAGTGTATCTTAGGTTTGATTTGATTTGAAATTTTCGAAGTAATTTTTGATCATACCTTGAAAAACTTTTAGATTCGAATGTGGCCAATTGAAAACAAAGTACCACTGTCAACATCTGGTCTTATTGATATAATCAAAATGGCACGTGGCTGGCGAAAACGTGCTCCAGAACGGCCCGAAACAAAACCTACGATTGTTATGTCGCAGTAAGTATGCATTCTTCCTAAATTTTTAAGAATTTTAAATTTTACTGCGAAGCAATTGGTAGCAATTTTTTGGGAACAAATATTGAATTATTTTTCTTGAAGGAAAGCAATTTTGGATGCCAAAAGTAAATAAATCTTTTAGTGCAAATAATTTTCTCCAATCTGTAATTTGCAAATATGAATTTCACACTTCTTAAACGGTTTGTCGTTGGAACTTCAGATTGGACTTCATTTTAAAAAAATTTTCAAATTCATTGAGTAGGATTAATAATTCTTATGTAACAAGTCCAAATCAGTATGCGAGGTGTTTCAATTTGTAAAAACTTTTTCTCTCTTTAGTAACGGTGTGAATCGATGTGGCATTTACATAGCTGCCAATGTATGTATCGATCAGATGGATATGGACCATGAAGTTGATGTGTTTCATGCTGTAAAGTTAATTCGAATGAATAGGCCGCAACTTGTTGACAGAGTTCGTTCACAACTTCTTATTATGCAAAGTTGTAGTTACTACTCGTTGGAACTTTCTGAATTAACAATATCTTAGAGCTTATTTATAATAAAGAAAAGAATTGAAAATATTTTTGGAAAAGATGCCGCTTTGCAGCATTTTTTTATGGTCACAACCGTAGAACAGAAGGGGTATGTTAGCAACTTCCTGACGAAGTTGAATAAAAATTTCTGAATGTGTAAAAGTCATTTACAACTGGAAATTTTAATCTTGAAAAACATTCTTGATGAAGTATCAGTAGATGTAATTTTCAATAATTCAGGATGAATACAAATATTTGTATGATTTGATGTTGCACTGGTACATGACCAATCCGGATTATCGTGTTTTTGACCAGAAAGAGGATTCACGTGATCCAACAGCACGAGATAATTCGTTCCTTAAATTAATGTATTCCAGTGATCCGGCTACTTTGAATGCAAACCATAGCAGTTGACGGTGGATCGAATTCTAGGATGATAGTCATAAAAGATTTTGGTCATCTCATTCTATTGTTATATCAGTTTATGTCGAAAAATTGAGAAAGATGTGCAAAAAGGAAGATAATAGTGAATACTACTAGTTCCAATGGAATATTACAAGAACTATGTATTATCTCTTGTCCTCTTTAAATTTCAGGTTTTCCGGAACACTTTTTTAGTTAAAATTTGAGAAAGTCATATTATAAATTAATGGTACAACAGTTTTGATTTTAGTTTCTGTAAGTCTTCATGATGAAATGAATAAGGAAATGAAGGAAAATATTTATTGCTGATATTTTTCTTCTAATCCATCAAGCACTATCCTATATCAGTTGTGTAATTTTTTCAGCAGTACAAAAACCTCATAAAAATCGGGTCGCTTCGTTTTTCAACTCTTAATTCATTTCAAGTTTCTCTCTATAAGTATTTTCTGAATTGCATTTGCTCTAATTAATATTAAATTATGCAAAGTATACCTTTTATCTTCACATGTAATCTAAAGATTGTATAATCTTTGAATTGTTTTACAACTTTTTTTTGGGGAACTGCTCTTGTACGACAACTAATCCTCTTGCGTTTCATTCAATTGCTGCTCAAATGTCTTATATGAAACATTATTTGCTCAATAGAACTGTAGTTGATTTTTTTAACTAAATTAATTTTAATTCTATGATTTCTCTTGTCCTCTCTCTCTCTCTCTTCTAGCTGTTTAAAATTTTAAAGCATTTTTTGCTCTAATTTATTTTTACTACTGATATCTAGCAACCGGTTTAACATGACCCTTTGTTTCTCTTGAAGTTATCAAAGCTTTCCTCTCTATCAATTTCTCCATGTTTATCACTTCATCTCCTTTTTTGTTTCCGTGTTTTTTATGTTATTATATTACAGTGATAATTGTCGTTATCATTATTATTATCATTATTATTTATTGATTTCACAGCAGCGAAAAAAGATGAATTTCAAGGATAAATAAAGGATGAAATGACTCCGCTTCCGCAATTCTTTTTTTTTCCATTAAGACAAATACTTACAGAGTTCGAAATAAAGGAAGTGTAAGACAGTAGAAAGCTGCAAAGCTTATTTATCATTCAACTTTTAAATTTAAAAGGACGTGATGATAGCATACTAGTAAGTGAAATAGTCAACGTCCTATGAATTGCTTACAATTGCTGTGCTACAAATTGAATATACAAATTAAGAAGCGAATTTATTGAATTAAAAGAGAGTTAACATATCGAACAACATATTGCATTCGTTTTGATCGAAACTGAAAAATGTGCAGTAAAGAAGTGAAAATCAAAAATACGATGAACGAGACGTATAAGAAGCAATTAAGCATATACTGAAGAGAAATTGTATACCAAGGCTGAGGAATAATTTACAATTATTAATTTTGATGAATGACTAAGTGTCTGCTTATCGAATATGACATCGCTTCACTTACTAATTTGAAAAGAAATCGGTTGATTAATTCACCTTTCTCAATGCAATATAAATTCTTAATTTATAAATGACCGATCTGATAAAATATTACGTCATTTTGCAATTATTTCATTCATTCATTAACCTATGAATTGTGTTCTTTTCCAATAAGTAGAAAAAATAATGCAAAGTCCCTCAAACTGATAAGTGTAAAGCAACTGATGCTTTATTATCTAAAAATGATATATTCTTCCATTTCCTAAAACCGATTTTGTTGAAATTGATGAAAATAAAGAAGTTACTTTCGCATACGACATTTCTTGAAAACTTTATCTTATAGGCGTGAAAGAAAGAGAAGAAAACTTTACTAATTATTCTCATTTAAATGTTAAAATTATAATGAACAGTTATCATTCGTATGAAATTATCAGATCGAATAAAACTTTTCTAATTCATTTGACTTATTACAATGCGTTTCACTGCATTTTTCGTTTAACAATAAGTTTAAAAAATCTCTGTCACTTTGACTAATACTTTGAATAGGAAAGTATAACGGAAATGCTTCTAAGTTTGCACAGTACTTTCTTCATGTTGCATTTATTAAAATTTCAGCATATTCTGTACAATGTTTCCTCTATTACATAGAAAGGATAACGATAATACCAATGATGTAAGCAAGGAGGATGAAGAATGAAACAACGTTGTTAATAGCAACGTGGATTTGTAGCCAATCTTGGTGATAATCTTTTACTGAAGTTCCGTCGATCACTTCATTCGGTTCACTTCCGCAACATAAGCTGGTATTCAATGCGGAAGCGAGTAATGTGTATCGATGTGCTGGAAGAGTGTTACTGCTTTTTTACAATGCAACGAAAAGAAGTAAATCCATCTAAGTGAGTAACTCCAAGACGAATTTTTGAATCTCAACAATTGGACTGACAAAAGAATTTTATGCAATTACATTCGGCAGTAGTCGGAAAATTTTCATTAATAAAGGTATTACTTTTAAAACTTTCTTTTAAATGGCACAATCTCTGTAAAGATTTAAATCGAAGTATAAAATTTTTGAAGGAACCTATTCACTCAACCAAAGTTTTGTTGCTTCCTTATTATGATTTTAAAATACTTATCTTCACAATTATAGCTTGTACTTCAACAGTTCTATGAGGTTTTTTGTATAAAAAGAAATAACTGCAACTAATTTTTTTACCAGGCGGTAATTTCCGTCGAATTCGTGACATGGCGCTGACAACAAGCGTTAGAAGTAAACTGATCACTGTTGTACACAGTGTGAATACGTAAAATGTATCTGAAATGACTTTCAAATTGTGTGAGCAAAAGAAATTTCAACTTCACTTCATACCTATCCAAAAGTTTGAAATGGTCGATTTAAGTTATCACTAAACAAAAGTGGCAAATTTTCGTCACTGCAAATATTGAGGAGTTAAAGGAATCTGTAATTAATAAAGGAAAGAACTCACATATATGCGGAACAGTTTCACCGAATCCAACCTGAGGAGCCTTTATGGCCAAAAATGTGAAACTGACGAGCTGAATAAATATCGCAAACAATTTCACATTAATCTGCAAAAATTTGCATTAAATGCTTAGCCGTAATAGTGCAAAAGCAGTCATAAGAGAAGCTTAAAATAGTTGGAAATGAAATCGAAAAGAAAATCGCTGTGAAAAAGGAACTATGAATTATCCAACGAAAGATTGAAGATGAAGCCATTAATTACCCAATGAGAATGTGTTTAACTTACCCAAACAATTAACTTAAATGAAGTGAGTTGAACTGTCAATTTTCGAAATTACTTATATATTACAATGAAATAAGTTGCTTTTATTCAAGAATCACGAACTTGGTCACGGAAAGAACCGAAGAATGGTGCGATTACAACAAGTAATGAAGAGACTATCATCGGAAGCGTGAGTTCAATACGTAACGTTGAGGATCGGCGTCGCAGTTGCAAGCAAATTTGCAACACTTGTGTTCTGAAGTATTCTCATCATATTAGTTACACTTTCAGGAAATCACAATTAAAAAAAGACTTGAAACTAACTTGCGATCATCTTCGTCTGGCAAAATTTTAATCGATCCGTCTCGTACGTGCCAATTGGTCCTTAATTTTGTGAGATCCAATTCTTCTGGAAAATAATTGATTTTCTTCATTCGTTAAAAAATTTTGCTTTTAGTGAAAAAGATTAAAATTTTTAGATATCACCTTTACCCTGAGCAAGGTAGTATCTAATGTAATGAGGATAGAGAATTGATTTCATTCGGAAACAGCAATTCTTATCGTCCTGCAATAAACAGTTAAGTTACTTAATATGATAAAAATGCATAAATTACAAGTGACTCAGTGTTTTATAGAAATTTAAATATCATTTTAGGTCTTTTTCTTAGGAAATTTAGTTTAACGTTAAAAAACTAACATCTGGGAAGTTGGTGTAATCGATGTCGCAATGCGCTTGCATCTTAAATTCCAATCGTCCAGTAACATTACCGTTATTCTTTGCGACAATATTATAGAACTGTGCGTAATCACCGCTTTGCGACGATGTTTGGAATCTGTACGTATTGATAATTTTAAAATTTCTTAACGATATTGTCTGCTTGGAGATAATTAATAGTAATTAATAGTCACAGATGTGTACAGATATGACTTCAAATACGTATAATTAGTGGGTCGAAGAATGGACGTATGACAAACGAAAATGGTTTCATTAAAAAGCTGCTTGGATAATATAAAAATTGAGGGAAATTAATTTGCGTATTAGATTGGAGAGATTTTTACTGAGTGATTATTGCTGCGTAAATTTCATTTATCAGCAATAGCAATTCACAAAATTGCTGCATGAAAGTACAAAATAGGAATTAACCGCAGATTATTAATAATATGAAATTCTTCACAAAATGATTTCTGAATTGTTTTTTTGAATTGTTCATTTCTGAATTCTTCACAAAATTTTTCTCAGCCAAGAAAACTTTTGGAAGTATTTTCAATTGAAAATTTATTTCAAAAGCTTTTGAGTGTATTTTTTTTGGAATAAATTAGCTGTTGTTCCCAATTGTTATTTTCAGCTTTTGTGTACGATAATTGTTAAGTTTGACTAAATTATCCTTATTTGATGTAATCAAATGATTACCTTTCGCTATTAATATCAGGTACCCACAGCCTACCATATGAACGTATATTTAGTGTGTCAGTTTTCCAGTCGTTCAAATCCCATTTCATCCTGCGATCTTTCCATGACTGTAAATTCTTCTTAGGTACTTAGTTTCTATTTAAACATAATTTATGAGCGGGGAATACTTAGGAATAAATCCATTAATCTGTTTATTGTATCGGACGAGAAAAATGGTATTAAATCTTCCGTATATTAAAGTAATTTTAGTTTTCGCGATGATTGATCGCTTATTTACATTTTCGTGATTTTAATTATTCATTTCTAACTTGAAATTTCTTCAAATTTGACTTTTAAACGCCTGGAAATCCCCTTATTTGCAAAAGTAAACTTTGGGTTTTCATTCGCAGGTAATCCATTTTCCTGTCCCAGATTAATGCTATTAAACTGAATATAACCTCAATTTGTCACTCTAAATGTGCCATTACAATAATAATTTCTAAAATTTTACTCTATCAAAAGAATAATTTTTTCCCCAGACGGAGCAATACAAAAATAATTTCTATAAAATTTGTAAAAATAACTTCAAATTTTATTTATAATTGGATGAGATTTTACCAATCGAAGAGTACAATTAAATTTAACTACACGCACTAATTAAAAATTCTCCCCACTGCTCTCTACCACATTTGATCATCCTTTTCTCTTCTAATTACCACTCTTTTTTGCTCATCAATTGTTACAACCTTCACCACTTCCAGCAATTTCCCTCAAAAGATTTGAAATTTTCAAAATAATATTAATTAAGAAGAATTAAAAATGTCATGAAATTGAAGTGTAAAGTTTTTTTTTTGGTAGGAATAGTAAACAGTGATGGATTTGCATAATTTACTACTTCATATTACGATGCCCTTTTCTCCAATAAATATGTTAGCTACCTTTTTTGGCCCTTTTCTTTTCATAAAAAAAACAAAACTTTTATGACCTAAGTTATTAACAGGCCCTATTATAAGCATTTCCTTACGCATACCTGTTCCTGCTAATTTCGCATTATCTCAGGTCTTTTACTTACTAATTATTTAATTATGCCTAAACTTAGCGTCTTTGTTGCAAAAGAACAAGAAAAGTGAATCGATTTCAAAATTACTGAGGAAAATAAAACGTACAATTAAAAAATGTCCATTTACATTCATCACATGCCATATTTCATTCTGAAAATTCACTCTCATTAATTAGCAGCAATCAGAGTATTTCGGTGTTTATGAAAAATTAGCCTGCTTATTCATCTCTTCTAAATTATAATTTGTAGATTGACAAATTCAAGCTATTTTCTTTCCACCATCATTGAATACAGGATCCGTAACAACATACAGGATCCGTCACATAGCAACTTGTTCGCTGCGTCATTCCCTCATCACTTCAGTTATTGCCTACTTCTTCTAGTTGAATAGTTGCAAATTACTATTCTCATCAAAACTCACTCATTTAATTGTTGCAGGAAATTTAGAAGACATACCATCCACAATTGCTTAAGTGCAATTTCAAGAATTTCAACGTCTAAAGTTTCACCGGCAGCTACAGTTGGAGGTAAAATGCTGATTGCATTCGATTTACCTTGCATTGCATTTGCGTCCTGGCTAAGCTTATAGTACAAACAGTCCTCCAACACCTGATATTTATGATGCGCTAACTCTTCCACATCTGAAAAAGTAGCAAAAAAACCAAAAGTGGCAATCGTTAGCCATTCTGCTTTTGCAATATTACAGTGAATTTCTCATTTTTTGTTGCATTTACGATGCAATCAATTTTTATCTTTCAAAAATTTTTCCCATTTTGCATTAGTTTGTTTAAAAAACTTTACAAAAATGCAAAATGGAAAGTGTTCTCATTGAGATTCAGTCAGCTGACGTTTCTTCTGAAAAATGGGTTCATGGCACTTTCATTTAATATAAGTGGAAAACCGGTTTTTTCCCTTTTCTGCTTGAACCGTTCTTCGGTGCTTGTTAAAAGGAAAGTTTGGATTCAGTTGATTTTGAAAGGAAGTGAAAGTGAAATAGTTTGAAATGCCTCATTTAAATGATTCAATAAAAAATTAACATTGTTGTTAAAAGAATTAAACAACTGGCAATATTGTTATTAAAAGAATTTTTCATTTTACATCCAACGTGGATAATTGTTGCGACGGAATTAATTATAGCTTACGGCACAGATGTCTCAGTTTAAAACATAATATTTCAACATTATCACCAACAACAAAATGCTGCTATTAATATTTATGCGTATGTCAGTTGGCTCAACTTCATTGATAACACAAATTTATTCTCTTCTAATAATCATGCGTGTTAGATTTTATTTCAAAATATTAAAAATCAGCGGTTCTGCTTAAGTATAATTTCGTTATAAATGTACCGCAAATTAATGTTACCAATTCATATTTTAAGAACAAATTTAAGTTTTACACACACTACTATGCCGAAATATTAAATAACAAGAGGAGAGAAAATCTTCGATATCTACTTAGACCGTGCAAGCGAGTGCTTACTTCAACTTATACCCAAGAACAACTGTAATTACCTCAACTTAAACAACTTCAGTCTTTGTTAAAGCCTCTAAGAAATACATAATACCTAAAGAAATGGGTCATGAAGATTTGCTAGCGATGAGTACTTTAAGGGAAGAATTGAAATTGGACGGATAAAATAAACAATGATTTTGCGTTTAGCCTTTTCAACTAATGAAATACTTCAAAGATATTCCGCCCGTTTACTTTAGCTAACTAACAAATTTTGAATTTCTATGAAAAAAAATTTTTAGTGAAAAAGTTTTGTTCGTCGTCACAGAATAGTTTTATTACATATTAAATAATCAATGCTACTATTTTTGCCTGTTCAACGGTTGAACGTCAAGCATCATTACTACTTATCACTTTTATTTATATAACTAATCGGATTTAAAAACATTTTTGAACTTTTAAACCTATTGGAATTTAACTTTTATTTTATATTATACTTTAGCAAATTCATATCATAACGGATTCCATAAAACAATGCCTATCTTAATCGTTGAAATTACCTGTGACATTGCTTGCAAATTTGCATAATTCTTCATAAGAAGCAGTAATAAGCGCAAACAATCCATACACAACTACTAGTCGTATATTATCGGCTAACATCCTGCAAAACCAAAAGACATGTTGATTATATGATAATAATTTTTGTTTAGTGATATGTAAATTACGAGGGAATTCGAATGTCTTAGTAATTTTATCAGTGATTTAAGGCTTTCTACTTAAACTTTAAAAATTTAAAAACAAATTTAAAAGTACTTTTTAGGGATTAAAAAATTTTCAGAATTTTCGACCTTCATCTTCACACCATTATTTCACTTGTACAAAACCTTTTTTTTTTACCGCGCAGTTTGCAAAACGATATGCTAAGTGATACTTTTAGAATTAAAAGCTTTTAGATAAATCAGTTTGAAAAAAATGCCTTTGGCTTATCGATGGCGTTGGAAAAATAGTGCTAACATACATATTTAAAACTGACAAAAATCCACAGCTATAGAATTGAACCGAAATGTTTTTGTTATCAAAAGATGAAACGAGTTATTTATTTTGAACGTTAAATCTTATTAAAATTATTATTTACTACCGGTTTTTTCATTTATTGTTGCCGTGCTCACTGGTATAATAATTACTAGTTTATCAGCTAACAAATTGGTGTCATAATTGTCATTATTTTTTAATTTTGAATGTGACATTTGCGCTACAAATCTGTAACGAGAAGTCATAATGAAATGGCATTTCACCCTACAACCATCGAAGAGTCTTGAAAGGTAGCACCCACGTGAGCAGAAAATTTGATTTTTTTTTGAATAACTACAAAAAGTCTATTCTATCCCAACTCAGCAGCTTTATTAGAGTTATGCTAGAATTATTACAGTAATCAAAAGAGCGGATGATTTGCAACTGATCGATGTGGCTGTGACAATCAGTGCAACAGTCAGATGAGCTGCTTGAGATGAAACAAATAATATCGAGCAAGAAGCATCGACCAAGCTATATGCTTTGTTTACCCAGAATTTCGTGTTTGTATAAAATGAGGCAAAATTTATTTGTTCATCAAAATGGTAAAGCAATAGATGGATGGCTGCTTAGTGGGTAGATAGTTTGCTTTAGAAGGATTAGAGTAGTAGCACGAAAATCAGATACAACGAAAAGGTGTCGTAGTAACGTTGAAATTTAGTAATCACGCACAGACACATACATAACCTCATTTAGGTTAAAGTTTTTACTGCTTGATTTCCAATCAAATTATCTATTCCAAATTTTATTCAATTCCTATTTCCATCACCTCATTCACCCAGCATTTTATAAAAATTAAAGGTCCCACACATCATTTTTTCGCGTCACCAAACATTAAATTTCCGATTATCATCATTTTTCAACCGAAAATATTTCTCACACAAATATTCCTTTTCAATTAAGAAAAAAGGAAAAGTTGAAAAACATTATTTTACTGTCAAGGAGAAAGAAGAAGAGAAATAGAAAGATAAACTTCTCTTCATGCCAGACAATTATTTGAAAACATTCTCAAATCTTTTATGCTACATACTCGTTAATGACAAAAATATTATTCGCTTCTTTGTTTACGTTTTTAAATAATATTTAATTTTCACGTCGATAAGCTCGATCCGCTTTCTTGAATGGTTATTTTGTCCTGGAAAAATACTATTAAAACGTTGAAATGCAGCAGTAATAGTTGTACCGTTTATCGCATACACTAATCGCTAAAATGAAAGTCATCAAAAGTTTCACCTGAAATAATAGAAAGTGAAAAGAGTTGATATTCGGCTAGTTGTAAGACTAAATTTACTGAAAATTTCTGAAATGCAACAATGAAGAAACGATGTTTTGACGAATGTGAACAAAAAGGGAAGAAATGCTTTGAAAATGTTGTGAAATGATGCGAAAACATCGCATCGAAATGATTTTTATAAGGGAACGAGCACCGAACGTTGCAACTAATTCCTCCTCTCTGAAACATTCAGCAATTCCATTAATTCCAAGAGATTTTGCAATAAAATCTGAGTTATTAGTTGTAGCACTCAACGACCGATCTTTAAATTTTAAGCTTTCCTTACTAATTGCTTAAGTGTCGAAGAATATATGTGAGAGCTTCTGAAGTACTTATCTTTCCTGACACTACGAAGCGCGATAGTTGTTAGCACAATCGCTGTAAGAGGAAATTCACTCACCTTTTTTGCATAAAAAATGTAAATGAAGGAAGAAGGGAATAGAAATTCATTAAAGTAAATTAGGAGGAAGTACACAGATCGCATCATCAAAAGTTTGTTTGAACAATTATCACGACGGTGTGGTTGAATGAAACCTGTTATTTTGGTAGATGAATTGTTGGGTTGGAAAACCAATGTGGTGGTTATTTCCGTTATCGTTCTCTGCTATTTCATGTCCGTGTAATGCTTGATATTTATTGGTTCATTAATGATGTTTGCATAAATTAAAATTCAGTTAAAATCTATCAAGTCGTAAATCAATCTAAGCAATCGGCACTGCAAGAAATATTTTGAACAATTGAGGTTCCAGTTGAAACATTCTTAGGAACAATGTATTGTAAGATTTACAAACAGGCGATTAGAGATAAATAACAACTCGTTGAACTCTTCAGATTTTTACCTCATAATAATTTCAAAACAAAAATTAACTGAAAATGCATTAGGCACTTTAGGTTGTCAAGAGTTCTAGAGGTGAACGATGAAAACGAACACTGAGTAACCTTGATAAGGTAAGGTAACAGTGTTTTAAAAAAATGCACTTCAACTACTTACTTAAACGGAATTAATTTGTCTTTTTGAAATTACCGTTACATAATGGAAAGTGTGAATAACATATGTTCACATTAATCATCAACCGTCACTGAAAGTAAGTTCACTAATAAATTACAAATGATATCTCGCATGGATGGATAAGTTATGGGAAATGCAGTAAGCCTTACAAGTTTATTCTTATTAGCAGCAATTGTAATGCGATAATGGATATATATAAAATTGAGAAGGAGAGAATTAAAAAGATAAGGGCAGAGACGTGGAACTTTACTAGAAAACAGGTTCCACATTCATCCGGCGTGCTGCACAGAAGGACATGATTTTTGTTTCTTCTTATGAGCAAAATTTATAAATTGATCTAAAATCGATCGATCATATACGTCATTAGTTTGAATGGAATGGAATTACTACTTGTGCTAAGGGATGTTTAAAAACACTGCTTTTTTTTACTTTATCATTTCTCAAGGCAACTATTTATCATAAATTACATCAACTATGAATAACAGTTACTTAAAAATCAAATGTCTGTGAGTGTGAAAATTTTAAAAATTTAGTATGAATGATATCGTTGGCTTAAAATTTCCGCTTAAAAAAATCCTAAAGTGAACCATGCAAATTACGAAAATATTCCATAGAAGTGATTAGTGCCCTGAAAATAAAGCGCTATTCGTTACTGATATCGCTAAAACACGTTGCATCACCAATGACAGGCATTCAGATGAACAATGTGTTGAATTACTTCAGTAGAATATCTTTGATCCACAAGGAAGCCGCAACATTCCATTTTTAACTTCTTAAAAGTACATTATTGTTTACAAAATTTTGCTTCTCACCACGTAAATTAAATTGAACTTACTTCCTTAATCAGAAATTGGCAGCAAAAACCTTCTTCTTTCCGTTGCACAAAGATCATGAAATCGTTTACTATCAGATTACCTAACTCTTTATGCTTCCATAAAACGTCAGTGCTTTTTTTTCAAATTAAAAAAAAATCCATATCAAAAAATCTCCAATTATATCAGTTAAAAGTTTTTCCTCATTAATGTAACACATTTTAACATATTGGAATTGATATTCGATTAGCTTAGTCATTTCGGCTCAGCAATGCGCCAAAAATTTCATTGTGTATTTGCAATATTAATAAGGAAAAAAATAATAGGAATAAATTTTGAAATTAATTTATACGACCAATCCATTAGCTGCCATTGGAATGATAGTATTATGCACACAATATACATCTATAATTGGCATTCAAAATAAAAATATCTACAAACGTGTACGTGCATTAATCAGTATGTTTAATTTTTCATTTCAGTTATACATCAGAATTTTTGACATTTTAAAAAATTTTGTAATTGTTAAATTCTTACTGATAAATCAGTTCAGCAATGTTATGATAGCGCAATTCTGAAAAATTGAAGTCAGTCTGCAAAAATAGCCGACAGTCTTTTTATATTTACTACTACATCACTTTATATTTTCCGATCGTAAAATCTATCGCAAAATTGAGTCGCATTGAAAGCTTGATAATTGCTTAAACGTAGCACAAAATTCGAATTTGGTATGAATTATTTTTTGAAGAAAACAACGCTCAACATCTTTATACAGCAAGTGATAACATTATGATTGACTGATTCTGAATTAGATAACGCGATCGATCGGTTTTAGTGGAATAAAAGAAAATATCACGATGACAGGAATTAGTGATGCACGGAGTCGCAATGGCTATCACAATCACCGATAGGGCAATGTTGATTCCGGTTAGAGTCAAGAATGGAATGGATTTCATATCGCAGAACCACTTCTAGCACTTACGATCTCACGGAAGCACTGTCATAATGAATATCAGTTGATGAATGTTTGCCTTCTGTAATGATATTTATTTAATGAAAGGTCGAATGTATCTATCAAATTTCCTTTTTCAAAATTAGAAGAAATTACAAATGAATTTAAATTCAGTATACAACTCATATTCAACAAATGATTCGTGTGTTGTTCACCGAAATACATTACATACTGGAATTTCAAGAAGAAAATTTGTGAAAAATTTACCGAAATAAGCGACATCATCAGGTGCCTGAAGAAGTCTCAACACTCCACTTACGTGATATGGCGCAAGTTGATAAATGCTAGAATGTGCAAACAAATACAAGCTAATAAATCCAAGATATTCAAAAAAAATTTGCAATATAAACGAAATAAGTGACTGAAATCAAATTCTCCAGCTCACCTGGGTTCTACCTGTATTTCTTCTTCAGCACTTCTCAATGGTGGCTTTATGGATGGTGGAAATGCCTTATCATTCTTCGAATAAAATCCGTAATCATCAATGGCCGGTACAAAAAATATTTCTTCTGCTTCTGGCGCTTGTGTCGTCGGTTCCGAATGCGCTGGCGGTGGTATCAAATCAAGCTTTTCGGTTGTTACATTCCACAATCCCTTACTTATTGGCATTATTGTCGCTTTTACTGATATTTTTTCTGATGCACGCGTTATTGATGGTCCTTGGACAAATGCACCTGCGAGCTTTTTTCCCTTTTTACCACCTGTGGGCTTATTTTGCTCTTCATTTTTTGGACAATGAACAGATCGCTGAAAAAAGGCATAATGCCAAATTTGATGTCATTTTGAGCTAAATTATGTTAAAAAATCGAAATGGAAGGATGAAATTCTTCATTCGAAACATTCCTTTATTTGTCTAATAAATTGCTAAATTTAAAAAATAATATCACAAATAACTGCAAATACATCACAGCTGTCATTTGATGGTGAACAAATGCGAATTTGACAAGTAAAACGAGTTGTTGCCTTTCCGGCAAACTTGAATACACGCATTTCCTGAAAGATATCAATTGTGATATGTACTACGGAATTTTGTATTAGAATGTCGTAGTTGCTGAAAATTTAACAGTAGTGATTGTTTCTGTTGCATTGAGTTCAAACTAATTTAAATATTAAAGATCATGTTAGATCTTCAGTTCATCTTTTGCTGTAATTTCAAAAATAATTCCATTTTTACTTGTGAAGCAGTTCGTCGATCAAGTGAATATACAGGAGTTTTCAGAAAGTATTGATCAACACCACATCTGTAAAACTTAACTTTTAATCCCTTAATCTTCTCCTCTAAATACTTTATACTTTTAAAAGATGAATTATTGAAAAAGAGAAGTGAATATCTTCTTCAAAAGGACTTAAAATAATTGGTGATAAGATTGTAAATCTTATTACCCATCACCACTGATAATCAGAATATGATTCCCTTCGTCATCCTTCACATAGCAATTTTGTACCAATATTTGAAAGTTTTCTGAAACATTTCAAAAACTGACGCTCAGAATTAATATTTCAACAAGCATTTATATCACTTACCACCGTAACATTTCCAAACATGGTAAACAGTTTCTCCGATTGACGCGTAACGTATAATTGGTCCCTCGGTTGAATTTCGCCTGATCTGGTAACTACATCTTGGTGCTACCAAGTTAAATTGTGGTTCCAAGATCGATGGTACAGAATCTCTGGAAATTTTTACTTAAGTTAGTAGTCATTTAACAATGCGATGAGCACATGAACAATTGAGAGGTGCTGAAATGTGATACCTTACTGAAAGTGATTGCTGAAGGTTATCGATTACGTCAGTATCCAAGTAAACACACTGTACGCAGTAGGAACGATCACTATCAGTGATGAAAAATGGATATAACTGTACAGTTATGCAAATACGATAGTTAACTGATGGCGGGTTTTTCTGAAGTAAACAGAGATACCTTCACTTATTCTTCGATAACTTTCTGTTATGTTCGATGAAATAGAATAACAGTTTGACTGAATAGAATGAAAGAAAGACTTCTCTAACCGTTTTCTTAGCTGTCATACCACAATATCCAAGTGACAAAGCGAATTGATTTGTGTTGTTGGATGTACAGTTAGGGTCACTGCTGTGACCTTCTGCATAGATGTGAGATGCATCTGTCTTACTCGTTCGAATCTGAAACAGTTAAATTCATTTATCAATTGTAAAATTTATAGAGCAAAATGTTCAAAAAATTTGAGAATGAGAAGATACCTGAATGAAAATTCTTTTCGGTTCGCATGTGACAGTTGGTTTCTCAAGAATTACGTTTCGGTCCATTACGCTGGTGCAACAATCGCTGAGAATCTATAAACTTGGCATTTTAAGGAAAAGAAATAAATTTTATACTTTCGTTTCTTTTGCATAACACTAGTCTATACTGTTCAAATAATAACTTACTGTTAAAATTATCAGCAGAACAAAATTTAAATCCATTTTGATATTTCCTGAAAAATCTTGTGAACAAATACTAACTAACTAAAGGCAAACATACAAATAAATATGTAATAAATGAAATAAATTTAGACGTTAACGTTAAAGTCAAAAATTTTTTCAACATTATATTCGGTTTTCAGATGAATTAATGCAATTGATTTTATTGATAAGAATTGAGACAAATTGATATGTATAAACTCTGATTGTAACTTAAATCAAAGTAATGTTCGACGATCACATATCGTGAAGTGCAAGAAAAACAGTTTCAGTGAACTCCTTTTATAAAATCTCAATCAATTAAATGCTGGTTGTCCGAGCACACTCATCGTGAAAAAGCCACTTCAGAAATAAACTCCGACTGGTTCGAACTCGATCGGCGATCACTTTATTTCGATCGTAACGACATATAACCTGTTAATTTCACTATTATTATTATAAAATACTTGAAGATATTCTGACCACTTCTATTAGAAGTAAAAATCCCTTCACCACCTTTTTTATCCCTCAGCTCTTTGCATATCCTTTTTTTATTCGAGTACCTACATCCTTTTTCACTTTTTGATCATAACTTTACTACAAGTTCCTGAAATTCAGCCCCAATAATCAATCGAACTGGAATTTTTTAAATTCTTACTTATTATTCGTTTTTGAATTGTAAAAAAATGCAGAACACTTATTGCAGATTGCAGTGATTGCAGCAACCATTTTTTTTTTAAAATTACATTTGCATAGAGAATTTGTGGAACGAGTGCAGAGAAACCTGAAAAGATTCATTATTCCTTAAATATTTTTGAAATTTTTGAATTGCAGAAAACTGAAAACATTAGCTGAGTTATTCTTCTCAGTGAATAAAAACGTTACAAAGTCAACCGGTCTTTTGTTGTTGACCGCGTCGTCAGTGAGAGAAAAGAGAATTATGTGCAGCTGACCTTTTCCATAAAAACAGAAATGGCAGTTGTTGTGATAAAACACTTTCGTGTTGATGAAAAGGGAAAATTGAGATTCGTTAGCATTTTGAAGCAAAAAAAGGAATCGAAGTTTGCAGAAATTATGCAAATTTTTCGTTTTGAAAGTGTTTGTTTATTTGTATGTGAAGAAGTTACAATTTAAGTTTTGTTTCTAAATTTAATTCAAGTAAGCGGTTAGGCCTTTCCTGATGCCACCAACAAGAGAGTCAATCTCACGGAATCTTATGCAAAGTATGCAGAATGCCTATATGTTTGTTAAAGGGAATAAAATTGTATTTGTATTTTGATGAAGAAATTTCAGCCTCAGACTAATTTAGTTTTTTAAGTTTATTTTACTGGAAGGAATTAATTACTTGAAACTGCTAGCGAAGTCGTGTCTGAAAGCAATTGCACTGTTACGGTCTAAAACTGGAAGTAGGAAAGAATCACCTGAATTAAAAGAGTTGTTAATATTACTGATAATACTGTAAAAAGTTGCTTTTAGTGAGCAAAGGTCAAAGGTCAAAAGAACTTGGAAATCTGCAAAATGTTTTGCTGCCAGGAAGAATGGATGTCGGTAATGATTATCGATTGCTTCATATTACGTTAGCTTTTCTCGAAAACGTATCCTCTATTTGAGATTTTTATGAAAATCTGTCTGTAATTACCAACTAAAATTACTATTTACAGTGCTATGCTAATTACTGATAGCTTACTGTTTTAGGACTAAAGAACGTCAGTGGCGTTACAGTTAACCGAACGTAAGTTTAGTACAATTAAGCTAACATTAGATAATTATATCAATTAATTGTTTAGGCTTATCATTTTATAGCTGTTAGTTTGCTGAGCAATACTTTTAATTGTTGATTATCAGAATAATTAAATTTAATTCAATAATTGTCAAATTGATTTAATTTTAATTTCAAATTGCTAATTATTCTTGGCTAATTAAATTTAACTTAGGCAAGCTTTTTTAAACTTAAACTTACTGAATTATTCTTGGTCTATAAGGAATAGCTTAAGTTTTCAAGAATTTTTTCTATTAATCTCATTTATTTGAAATATTGATTATAATTTTCCCTTTGTGGTTACTAAATTTGCAAAGTGAATTTTTTTGCTTTTAAATTTATTTGGTTGAATATTTCAGCACCGATGAATACCTTAGCGTAGATGAATATAACTTTATTTATACAGGTTGTTCACATTTGCTTATTTTTGCCGCGTAGCTTAACTATTATTCAATGTCATCATCGCCATGATTTAAAGTATTAGTCTAGGAAGTGCGGTACAATCTATCTATCATTCTTGTAAGTGTTGTGATTAGAGCAACTTCACGATTGTAGGATAATCATTTACAGGTATTCCAAATGAAACAGCAACAAAGTTAGTGCTAATATTAATGGGATTTATAATTTCACTGATATTTCTGTGCATATTTTTGATAACTGCCGTATATATTTATTACAAAGAAAGAACCGATGACATCTTCACGGCTACTGAAGAAAATGCAAAAATTGATAAAGGTAAAATTTTAAAAAAAGATGGAAAAATTATCCAGGTAGGAATAAAATGGAAAATTTCGCGTGAACATCGAAAAGTATTTTCAATTTCTGCAGAAAATTGATTGCTAACAGTAAGTAAGTTTTAGTTGAATAAATTATTTTCAGCAAATTCACCATATATAGTAACTCCAGAACAGAAGATCACTCAACAGTTCCTATCTGCTGAGGTTTGAGCCTAAAATTTAAATTTGTTAGATAATTTCACGATGACTTACATTTCTGAGATTTGCCTATAAATATTGCCAGATTGTTACACCTGTCGAATGTTCGGCAAAAGATATCGCTCGCTTACTACGGTATATGGCTTTGTATGGCGAATTTACAGAAGATGACATTTACCGAACACCGCAAAGCTTTATTCGGTTGGTGACACGTGCCAAAACAAAATTCGACGAGAGTGGTAAGTGCCACTTCGCTAATTTATCCCAATCCTTTCGTAGATCTATTAAAGCGATCGAATCAACAATTTTTCCAGTATTTTTAAGTTATATTCGACTAATTCAACGATCCATTTGTAAACACTTCGCCATTCATTGATTGACCTTTTTAATAGCTTTGAATAACAAATATTCGAAATGAAATGAATTTGGGGGATTGTTGTGACACTTTCTCTCACTTTTTTAATTTTGAGCAAAATTCTACAATGAAATAGGAAGTGCATGTAACACTGTAGTATTCAATGTAAACGACAGCAATGCAAGTTGCAGTTTCCAAAAATGAGCAGGAAATGACATCGAAATTCAGTTCAAAAACGGATTTACGTAGTGATAAGCAAGTTTGTTCTATCAGTATTGCTCCTTGAACGCCTACATTTTTCAAGAGAAAAGATTATAACATATTGAATTGATAAGTTTTTAGACAGTATAACATTCATTTTTCAAAATAAATTTACTTTTAGACTTCTACGACAACAACGAAATCGAGGAAGTAAAGTTTTCTAATTTCACGGATCATTTTAATTTTTTGTTGCAAAACTACGCCCTTCCAAACTTAACTATATCCTGCAAAATTAGCAACTGTTCAATTTTAAAAAAGTTTGAAATAGTAGAAAAGATTTTCAATTAAGCTAATTTCAACTTTTATTCTATTTGCAGAGACATGCAGCAACAACACATTTCATCTTCTAAACCAAGTCTGCTCTGATACTTTTAAAATTTTATTTAAATATTCAAATGACTGTAGTATTGCAGTGCCAGAAGGTCAAGTCAAACTTTTTGCAAGTTTTGTAATTGCGTGATTGCTTAAATATTTGTGTTTAAGGGAAAAAAGCTCGCAGAAAACAATTATCCGATGAAATGGACAATGGTAGTGGCGCAAAACGAAATTCGAGAAAAGGTAGTGCAGTGGTAAGTAAGTCAATCTTGAGAATTTATAGTTGAAACTGATAACGCGAGAAGAATAAAATTGAAATGCTGAGGAATTTGTTTTAAAAAATGGTAATGAGATTTGAAATAATAAAATTAGCAAATTAAATTTATAACGAAATTTATAATTTATAAGTGAGAGGAAAGGAAGTTGGTAGTTGACTGCTGACGATAAATAGAAGTAATGTATTGATATTAAGTAATATGAATTTCAGAAGAAACGTAGAAAAGTAAAGGATGGCGAGAAAATAAACTCAAAGTTTGTGTTTAATTTCATATTTATCAGTACTGTTCCGATCTTCAAACAAGTGATCAGACAATCACGCACGCATTATTCATTTTATTTTTTTGTTTCAAAATTTATTGTTACTTTATAATTTCAATTTTTACTGCTTATAAAGTAATTGTCCGTTGAAGGTCAAAACTAAGCCGTCAATTAGCTGAAACTTCGCCACGTGCACATGAAAGGCTGCTAAGTAAAAGCTCTTCAATCCTTTGTCTCTTTTATTTTGCACGCCAATTATGTATGAAGCAGGAAAGAATGCAATTGAATCTTCTAAATCAAGAATTAATTTCTTAGACTAGTAGCTTTAACTGAATTTTAAATTTAATTGCAGAGCAGTGGAATAAACAATCGAAGAGATGGAGGAAAGCACGTGATCGTAATAATTTTAACAATTGCCTTTTGAATTATTGTAAAGTCAATGAATAATTTAAATCTATGATGCTTTTCAGGGAAATGGAAGAAGCGAAAACACTTGAAAGAAAGTAAACGTTACAGGAAATAAGAGCTCCGTCAAGAAGTTATGTGATTTTTATTCTACAAATATTGCTTTTTGTATTTGAAATGATTTTTATAAATAATATGACTAATTAGTAATACGTAGCTAATTAATTACATTGTAAGAAGGTAATTATTCTGCTTTTTCACCTAAGTTTGCCTGAACATAAACCAATGTCTTTACTGTTTTTTTCTGAATTTGCGAATATTTCCAACTTCTTTCCTGCCTTTCACTTTCGGCAGCTTAATATTTCATATGCAATAAATACAATTTCCGAACGTCGGATGTTCCAAAAAAAAATTTGCCTTTACGATGGTCGGTTATGGCAGCTACTGGAAGAAACCTTCTTGTAGGATTAAAATTTCAAATGATTGTGCACGTCTGCAATATTAGCTAATTAAAATTGCCGATAAATAATCTCAGCTACTAAAACAACAGTCCGTACAATTTTCACTAAGTTCGCGACAAAAGTCCCAGGCTGACACCAATTAATAACTTTAATTCAAATCAAAAGTAGCCTGACACTATGTAATGGTTGAAATTATCTTATACTCAAAATTGACAAGTTAAATTCAAAAAATAAATTCCGCCCAATTTTGATTAAAGTCCCTGAGAATTTCGTTAAAAATAAAAAGCTGTTTGCTGTCATCTGCTGCGACAGGTTACCAACATTTAAAATATGTTACAAATAAAAATACATCAAATACTAAACTTTGAATAAAATGCAAATTCGAAATTATGCCATAATTTGCATTTTCGATTGACTATAAAATAAGAAACATTTTATGAAAACAATTTATCAGCTGTTGGTTGTTTTATAACTCTAAAATTCTCATCTCTGACGGTTTGAAAGAAAATGTCCGACAAGGAATTCTTGGAAACCGTAGAACAGGAAGGCACTTGCCCCAGTTATTTCTGGTACTTTATTGGCAGTTTTGCTATTACAGCGATAATTATTGTAATCCTGATCGCTTATTTGATCATGTATTCCGATCATTTCATGTGGGCATTACGACGAAACCCAAAACCGGTTAGTGCAGTGGTTCAGAATTAGAGACTACTAAAATTGATTTATAACTTTCTAATTTTTGATGTTCAAAACTGTTACTTTATTTCAGTCTATAAAAGGCAGAAGTAAAAGTAAAGGAAGCAAAGGTTCAACAGACAAAGGTGGTGAATCAACAATGAAAGGAGGTTAGTAGTTGCTTATTGTGAGTAATGTGTTCGCTTAATTAGTTAAATTGGGTGTGCTGTTTGATGGCTGAATTTTTCAATAATTTATTTCAGTAAGCCAAATGGATGATGTAAGCCAAATGACCGTACGATAAGATGTTTGATCGATCCGATGTGGCAGCATAATTATTGCATTTGTCGAAAAATGAATCGATTCGTTGTTTAGTACAAACATTTAATATTACTATTACTATGTCGGTCGTGTGGAGAAATTTTTGCATTCTATGAATTGTATTAAAAAGTATAAAAGTTTTGATCGGACAGAATTAAAACCATTGCAGTCGAATTGCTAATGAAATATTGAAAGTTATGGAAAAGGAAATGTAACACATCGAAAAAGATTACTGCTACATTGCTGAAGGACAGTTCCAATATGATTGCTCAAATTTTCGTTGGAATCAAATTTTCTGGAAAGATATAGGCGGAATTGTATCATTTGAAATCATTCGTTTATAGTATACTGAGAAAATCTATGAATTCTGTGAAAAAATAAGGAAATCTATGAAAAAAAAATCTATGAATTGTATTAAGAAATACAGAAATGTTGATCGGGCAGGATCCGGCAGGAAAATTTGCATAAAAAGACAACACAACAACTGCATGTTGCCTTTTTATGTAAATTTTGGAATTTTTTTCTTTTCCACCAGAAAGTGAAACGGTTGCGTTCAATTTTATATTATTAATACAACTGAATTAATAAAACTATAAGATCATTCTAAACTCATCACAATGGATTTTTTGAGGTGAATTCGAAGCTTAAAACCCTTGACATATCACAGAAATGGAAGCGTAACTAAATGATAAGGGTAAATATCAATTTTGTTATCTCTGTGAGTTATGCCAATTGTTCATAGTCACTTTAGTTGTTTATTTAGTTCGAATTCACACTCATTTCACACCATAAGCTCTTCTGAGGAAAACTTGAAAAACTTCGCCGAGGGAGGAAGCATTCGGAATTTGAAATTATACAGTCAGATGATTGCCTCTTCTTGAAGATATCGACATTTTTATAACAAATTTTATGCAACGTTACGTGAGATGAACAATACACAAACAATGGCTGAACATTTTTGATAAAAATAAACTGAAAGAATCAAAAGCCTTCCGTAATAACTTTTTCATTGACTGAAATCTGACTTATTCGTTTCTTCCATTCATTTCCGTTCGAAACGCTTTCAAATTTTCTATCCATCTCCTTTGTAGCACTTTCTTCAGAGTATCAGCGTTCGATGCATGAACTGTTGATTTCGTCGGAATCTCTGATGTTGACAAGTTGTTGTACCCTCCAGAAACTGCTAATGCAGCATCACTACCCATCTTTTGCTCAACAGTTGCTTCGACCCTTGCTGCTTTCGTTGTTTCCAGTTTTGCGGTGTTCGTTACCTCAGTCTCTATTGTATTCGTTTCTTCGACTTCTTCCGTATTCATTTCACTTATCTTAACTTCGTCATCTCCCTCGGTCACTGCTTTCTGTGTTGCATCAGTTAACTGCATGGTCGTGTTCACAGTCTTCGTATTATTAACATCACTTTCTACATCCTCTGCTTCTGCTTCTACAACAGAAGCAGGCAGCAGTAACACTGTCGTCAGAATCCAAATTTTAAATCCTTTTCCACACATTTTCGGAGTTTGTGAAGAACACTTCAGTGGGACTCCTTGGAGAAACTATTTAGAACAATCGATTACAACCAACCGACCACCTTGTGCCAGGAAGAAATGAAAGTGAGCAAGACAGTCTACAAAATTTGTTAAAATCTCTTATTCATGCAAAAACAGTTTTAATCCTTAACTGAGCTGATGAAAAATGCAAATTTATTCAATTAAAATATGGCAAGGAATAAGTCTTCTTAATTTTACATCATCTAAACATTCATATGCTAATTTTTTAATGCTAAAAATTTTGTTGCGGATAAACTATAACGTGGTGAAGACGAAATCAGAGGACTACTCCTCCTTGCTCTGCAAATTACATGTTAGATCGACATCGCTAAGCTGGCTGTTTATTCAAATGACCTAATTAGCCATGCACAATGAAAATGGAAATGTTAAAGTTTTTATGAAATAGGTAATTGAGAGATGAAATAGATAGAAAATCACATGTGGAGGACGTATTAGAGAGAGAGAGAGAGAGAGAGAAAGAGGGAGCAGCAAGGGGAATCTGACGTCAACAGGACAGAATGATTGTTGTTGTATAATTGACACAAAGAGAAAAGACAGAGCTCAAATTAGAGGTCAAAAAATAATTTATCCTCTTGGGATTTAGTAAGTTCAGTGAATTTCGTTCTCTCCAATATAAATTTACAGTGTATGCATATGTAAATTCATATTAAATTTAGATTAAATTTTAAGTTAAATAAATCCATTCATTAGCACTGCAAGGTCATAGGTCAATTGCATACACTTATTGCATACGATTGCATACATTTACAGTGTATGCATCCAATATGCATTTGCAGACTATTTTGCAACCAATTTGCGTTATCTGAAAACTTACATTTAGATGGATCAAATTTAGCAGTTGACCTATGACCTTGTAGTAGTAATGAATGAATGGTCAACAAATGAGTGATGAATGAAGTTGGAGATTTTTAAATCGTATGAAAACCACAAATGACCGTCGCATGAAAAACGATCCATCATTCCTCACATATGATGTGAACAATTAATTTCATTCACTTCACTGCAAATTTGATTTTCGTTTTAGCCAACGAATTTTATAAAAGCTGAAACCAAAGTAGATAGAAAAAGTTTAAAAAAAACTTAATGAGACTATTGGAAGTATACTGAACAAGAGTTATCTTTTTTGATGAATCACGATTTGGCAGATATTTGAAAATTGGCCCAGGCGGTTTAAAAAGGACGTTAAAACGCATAGTAAAGTAAAATATTAGGTAAACAAAATTTTATCTCTACAGTGCAGTTAATCCTAGAAATAACTAGAAAATAGTGCCAAGAGTTAGGTTAAAATCCTACTGAAGTAGTTTTCACTGCTTGGATTGAAGCGCATATTCTGTTGATCACTTATTGAGCAAATTTATCAATCAATCAGTTAAAGAGCACAAATATAAATTACAAAGCCAATTGCAAGCAAATTGCAGTAGTTGGATGAAATGAGATTTCTAGTTTGTTCTAACGACTCGTGGCAGTCATTTCTTTGATTTAAATTTCATCTCTAAAAATTGGAATATTTCGACGTCTTGTATTAGCAATTTAAAAATCTCAATAAAAAAACAAAATATAATCAAATTTTACACTAGCACTAGCTGTGACAATGAGAAGCAAGATCGAAATAATAGAAAAAGAATCAGATATGCTTGAATCTGAAAGGGCTTAGAAATTTTGGTGTTATTTCCAAGTTAAAAAGGTTGGAGTTATTTTTGTAATAAAAATATTTTTTTTATTTCAGTACTTTCAGATAAATAGTTTACAATGTGTTTAATATGAGAATTCAATTATTTTTTTCTATTCTCTGAGAATGTTTCTAAATCAATTCATAAATGAAAGGTTTCAATTACAAAGAGTTAGCGCCTCTCATATCCTTTTTTGACCCTTTTTTTTTGTCGACGATGTTCTGAAATTCAAAAAAGGATAAAATGATTTGTGAATTTGTTCAAAACTGAAAATTAACAATTGAATCACTGATACGGTTTGTTTGAAATATAGGCTAATTTTAAAACTGGAACAATTCTTTACAGAAAGACGTTAGAACAAACAAAGTAATGGATAGCGCTGATGTCTTAGCGTCACTTTCTGGATTACTCTGCTGAAAAAGATTGAAGTGAATTATTAGGTTGAGGTTAAATCTGAAATGATTAGAAAAGACGATAAGTTTGAATCAATTGGCTTTAAATATTTAAATTATTTTAGTCGAAGCATTAAAAATGTACCTTGTCTTGAGCGGTATCGCTCGTCGATGATGTTGTCTCAATCTTTTGCTTGTCAGGCACAGTCGAGGATACCGTTGTAGGTAATGATGATTTATTACTTATCTCAAATTGCAACTCAGTAATTAAGTACATAGTGGGTAAGTGCAAACAGTGAAGCAGTTGTCCCATAGTTCACAGGTTGTTCCTATACTCCTACGAGTATTAAGTTTACTGCCTGTGATAGTTATCTGTGGTCAAGATTTTCAGTAGCACTACAAGCAAGGAGACTTTTCAACATATTGAAAATTTAATAATTAATCTTAGGTGGTGCTAATAATTACTAATTACTATTACTATGTCACTGATAACTTGAGCTGGTCGAAGCACACTTAATAAATGTTGTAGAATGAAAAATGCATGAAATTAAAGGTAAAGGGAAAAATTAATTATGGTTAGTGGTTAGGTAGGTCGTTAAGTAGCATGGAAGAAAAGTAACGAGTAAAGTTAACTAATTTTTTCCTCCTTTTCTTTGGAAGTTTGGAATAATTCAATCGAAAATTATAAAATCTAAAAGGTAATAACCGGACATATTTCATTATTGACATAATAATTATTGGGCAATTACTGAATGAAATTTCAAACCTCTCCAGTAGAAAGCTTCGAAGCTCTTTTCTTCTTTTTCCTTTTCTTCGACTTTTTTTTCATTGGCTAAAAGTCAAATTTTTTTATTTTAACTTTTGGAATTATTTAATTTTATTTATCACTCTATGAGGCCAAGTTATTTTCATAGTTGGAAAATGGAGAATGTTATTTAAATCTTGTTACCGACAAATTTGTTCTTCAGCGCCAATCTTTAAGTCAAATTTTATCCTCTTAGATAATTTATTCTAATCAGTTAATTAGTCAATTTTAAAAGCTATTCAAGAGCAAGCATCATTTGAATATACATTTTTAAGCTGTTGTGACATTTGTTTATTTGTGCAACCAGGTAGATCTTGACCCTCCCCTTCTCCGTTGATGTATTGGTGGCTAATGGCTCTCATAAACCATCTCAGGTTGATTTCTTATGACAAATTTAAGTAAATTAAACAGTAGATACTACTGCCAAACGTGTTTCATCTTAAACTCTTTTTAAAATTTCTTTTCAGCAGTTGCTTTACACTTATCAACCTGAGATGAAACTGCTTGTGATTTCGATGTAGTTAATGCTTGAGTTTGTAGTCAGCTGAAATAACTGGGACTTAGGTAATAGCACAGCAAGACGCCCGGTTACACAACTGACCTCCCGTGATTCAGATTTCATTGTTTGATCGGTTACGACTAGAGGATTAATGGAGGGTAGAGAGCGATCATCACAAATTTCTCTAAAATGTCCACCTTCACGAAGAAGTTAATTAGTGGAGAAAAGATACCTTATACTCGTGCGAATAATGTTGAACCAGAAGCTACTACTTTTTCACCTTACTTTTCATCTAAAAAGTGTCTCTTTTTCTTACAAACTTTCTGTATCTTACCTGACTTTGTCGTTGTCCTGGAGTAGCTTTTGCCTTTCCTCTAAGCTGTAAATTTTTAAACACTAAAACTAATGACGTAGTTGACCAGTGAAATCTTTCCAATTTAACTAATCCATTAATTAAATAATTAATTAATGCACATATTTAATCGCCGTACTCAAATTATGAAGGAACATACTGAAAGAAAATGATTTATAAAAACATTTATAAATAAATTTGTGCACGTAAGCTAATTTTGATCTTCAAAGGTTTCACACAACTTTGATTATTCTTGCAAAATTTTCATTAAACAAGTTAGGAAGCCATGGAAAATGTTATGAAGTTGAAGCACTAAATTCATTCAGACTGACTTTAATAAAATAATAGCATGCAAAGGCGCAGGCTATAACAGCCACAACAAAAGCCGCCTCGACCTTTCTTATTTGACCTAACCGTACACTCATTAAAAGACATTTATGAAATACAACACAAATACGTCATTTCTTATTAAATAGCATTATTTGTACAAAGCATAATTTGCATAAAATTTCCAGTGAAATCGTTGCTATAAGTTTTTGAATAAAATATTCGGAGAATCCTCTAAATAGTTTATGAAAAAAAAGTTCAGCAATTGAGATGGTAAAAGGGTAATATGAAAAGGTCAACGTTTCATACATCGGCAGTGCCTTAAATGTATTTTAATTCGAAGCCTTTGTTTTCTTTAATTTTCGATAGGAATATTTTCGTTCTTTTTTCTTCAGGAAAAATATCTGCCATAATACGTTGTTTAATAGCTATTGTTTAATGCATATAGGCCGTTGAAATCTGTGGTTTAGGCCATAATTCATTTATTTTCCGCTCCTTCCCTGAAAGGAAGAAGCGGAAAGAACAGCTGAAAGATTCATTCACAATGACAGTATCCACTCTGCCATGTAAATTAACCATTTAAAAGCAAAATACCGCAATATTCCAATCCGTTCATTAACAAGGGCGCTTTAATGATGAAACAGTGTGTGGTTGCTAGGCCTCAAGCGATTGATGAAATAGTTCCCAAGAAGTGGAGATTTAGAGAGATTGCGGCGAAAAACAATAAGAGCAGTTAGTTAACTGCGATTTTGAAATGATTTGCAAAATGTGCAATCAGTTCTTTCGGGTGATAATTAGATCATTAATTATTAAAAAAAGCACGACAAAAGACGATAGCGAAAGAGCCTAGTCGGAAGAACATGTAAAGTCAATGCTTGTTATGGAAATTTTTAATTCCGACCAAATCTTAAATTTTTTGAATTAATGCTCCTGAAATGTAATCAAGTTCCTTTTAAACCAATCAAGCTATCTAAAATGTAAAAGAGAAAAATAGCCGATTGATCAATCAGTGAAGATTGAAATTCTCATTCGTTTAGAGAATTAATCACACATTTATTTCAGAGATAATTAAATTTCACGGAAGTGATAAGTTCCATTCACCTGTCGTTACAATTTCCCATTTATCTTCCACTGGCTGACTGTCGAATAGTATTTAAATTTTTTGTATTTCTGTAAATTCTACTGCAAAGAAAAGAAATGCATTCTAATTAAAGTGTCTGCGATATTTTTGAACATTAATGGAAGATTAGGACAACAACAGCTTAAAAGATCAAAAGAGAATATGGATAAATCAATTATGACAAAAAAGAGGTAGAAGCTTAATTAAGGTAAAAGCAGTTCAAGAACTTATCGAGCATTTGGTGAGTCATGAAATAAACAGTGGTTGCAAGACTACTGTTTATTTCATGGCCTAGGTTATGATATCGTTCAGGCATGGAAATGAATCGTAGATCAATTGAAAATTGACTGCTGCATATGACACAAATGGTCATAATAAGGATCTAAGTCAATATCTTAGCGTCACACATCTATTTGCTACTGCATTCCTCTTCGATAATATTCAATTATTATATTTGTTGTGAAGTTTATGTCTTTCTTTAAGTTTAAATGACCCTGTAATTTAAATTAACGGTGGCATTCACTGCATGAATATTTTAAGTCTTATCATTGCCTTTCCTGTCAGCGTTATAATTTTTTTCTCTGAATGTGTGGATGTGTGTGCTTCAACTACTTCGCTACATAAAACAACAACTTTTCTATGCGATAAAAAGAATTTTTGTGACGTAATGAAATACTGTCTGTCTGGTTTTGTTGCAATTAATAATTTTAGGATACAAAGTTATAAATGTTGTAGTTGATACATGCATGTTACGACATAGCAGAAGTTGAGTTTCAACTACTTTGAATTTTTTTTCAACCCTTGCAAATGCATTAAAAAAAACTATTGCATAACTTAAGTGCGAATGGCATGACTTAATCATTTAAAATGATAAATAAATTAGCTAATTTCATTTTTAGAATTTATTTGTTGGCAAAAAAGAAGAAATGGATGGCATCGTTGGTACCGATTTTTTTATTTGCAAAGATAGTTTAGTAAGGAGGAAAAGAAGTAAAACGTGTTGTTACCTGCTGTGAGTCGTTTTCCGATTTTGCGGTATCACAGCATTTGAGCACCACAGTTCCGACCGCTAACGCATTAGACACATTTCCTGTTTATAGACACTTCTTCCGCTTCTTGTTTGTAATAAAACCGCTTTTTTTTGTTTTTCTAACTGTTTCTATTTCAACTTCCCGACACTTAATGGATGCCACTTCCCTTCATATCATTCATATTTTTATCACTCCTCGGTGACAGTAAAACAATTCAGCGTGAAACGTTTCATTCTTCCAGCAATATTATTTACATTATAAATAGAACGCAAATTTGTCAAAGCAATACAGTACTTCTTCATCACTTATTTCCTTTAAAAAAGAATTATTCCAACATTTTTTTTTCAAATTACTCCTAACATTTTTTATGTTTTCAAAAGATATGAGATGATAAGTTTGTGCAGTACACTACCACCTGAAATTCAATCTTCGACTCTTCTCGTCATTCATATCACTCCTTTCACTGCTATGTTTCTATTCAGAAAGAATCAGTTTCATTCAATTCAAGTCCTTTCAATTTGCTTAATTTTATTGTTTCATTTAATTTGTAATTTTCTCTACAATAAGCACCATCACTGTACTTATTGGCAATTTATTCTAAGAAATATTATTTAATGTAAAGTAATGAACAGAGGAAATCAAATTTTAAAGAGTTCATTCCATCTGTCCGCGCATATTTTTATTTATTTGTAAAAGTTATAGTTGAAAAACTTTGCATTTGAATTTCATTTCACTTCCAAGCATCCAATTGATGCATGCGAGTACCCAACAAGGTCATTAATGATTTGATGTGCCAAGTATGTTGGCGTTTAGTTTGGCTTATCCGAGAAAATCAGGAAATGAGTGAAACGTATTGAGAACTAACAGACTGAAAATATCGTCAAATTATGGGAAGAAACAAATAATTTGCTTCTATTCACTCACATGTTAACCTCATAGAGAGTTCGAATGGTTAGAGAAAACTGGTTTAGGTTTAGTAATTTGAAAATTTTGAATTCTTAATACAATTCTAAAATAACCAGTTTTTGAACTAAATAACAATGATGATGATATGCGCACTTAAATATCACAAAACTTAGCTACATCCATCAGTTTATGAGCTAAAAACAATAGTTCAACAAATGTTACAGTTTAGTATTAAAAGCAGTTATTTAGTAAATAACTAAATCGAGTTCAATTTAAATTTCATTTAATTTTAATGTAGCATTGTCACTTTGCACATTCAACATTTTATCGGTTGTAGCAATAATCTTACGTCGATTCATTAGTTCGTCGCATAACTTTGCGAAAATGGAAAAGAAGTGCTTCAGAAGGAACCACTGAAGAACAAATATTTGGAATAATTATAAAGTAGTATTAAATATAGTGATATGACAGGAAATCAGAATGCAGTCTAAGCCTTAATATATTTAAGATTATATTAAAATTCGAAATTTCGAGAGTAAAACAAGCAAAGTGTAACTTTTTTATCTTGTCGATAACTGAAGAAATAAATGGAATTCAAAACATTTTATCCTCAAACAGCACAACAACGTCTATCGTAGGAGTACTGCACGCTTCTAAGAGATATTTTCATTTAGAAAATATGTCTAAGGCCCTAAGAGATATATGAGGGTCAGTTTTAAGTTTAAGCAATTTCAATGCTTTTAATATTATGAGAACCGAATGAAAAATGAAAAGACCAATTACCGTTCAGTTTGATATCGACCCACCCATTTATGCTAAGCCTATAGAAATGATTGGCTAAGGTGCGACATTTCTTCTGCTAGGCTGCAACATCAATAGTTCAGTGTGCTTACCAACTCCGCCTATTTCCGTGATATACCGTGGATATGGTGCACCCTTCTCGGAAGATGGGTTGGTCGATCATAATAATTTCTAAGGCTTATGAGCCAAGAAAAAGAAGGAAATCAGAAGGGAAAGAGATGCCGGACGCTGTCGCACCAGTACGGGAAGGAAACTAACTGCAAATGGATTCAAAATCGGATGTTCGACAGCCACCAACTAATCCTAATTCTGCGCCACCACCTCCACAATTACAAGCGACAACATCAGCTGTATCCGGATCGGCTGCTAGTACACGCTTATCAATAAGCAAAGATTTGCAACCAAACATCGCTTTGACCAATTTCAATTTTGGTACTTTTCAGGTATTAAAACAAAATATTCCGAATTTTTCACCTTATCTCATACGTGTTTTTTTAGCTTTTTGAGTAATTATTTATAGTGTACAATTTTGAATAAATCATTCTTTCTAATTTTGCCGAATACTTTACATCCGCCATCACCACCGTCGTAGATTTGAATTATCTCATAGATCTCATCTTGTATCCTTTAATTAAAATTGCCATTCTGATACACTTCATCACATTCATTTTATTTTACTGATTTGCATCATCTTACAGCTATAAGTTTGAAATATCTTCTGAAATTGAAACAGTAACTGAAAAGTTCCTGTTGCATATCTTCAAAAATTTGCGTACTTTAAATTTAAAAAAGCCGACATTTAAATCTAAAATGCCTTGTAATAAATAGTTAAGCATTTCCTTTTATTTCACTTTTTTCAGTTTAATTTCGACGGCTTGAAACTCATTCAGTCATTATGACCACTAGGATATGCGTAATTTCAAAAGTGTAAAGAGAATTCTGGTTATCATTAAACGTTTGCATTTTATGTCCGATCTTAGACCACATAATTGTCCTCCGGTGAAAATCTCATCGCATGATATTGTATTGATAACAAAGTGTCAAATACGATTTCAAAAAATATTCCAACTGCAAATATTATTACTGATAGTGCTGTCAACTTTACTTCTGCATCAGATTTTTTAGTTATCTTCTCGGAATTAAACCATATTTTGTGCATTTGCTGCAGTACTTAAATTTAATGCTTCTTAAATTTAATGTATTTTTTGAAGTAAAATTGAAAAAATTAAGTCTGAAATGAAATAACTACTGCAGCCGATAATTTTGACGAGCTAAAATGGAGTAAAAGTTTATTTATAGCTTAGTAATTATGTGCCACAACATGTTAGCACTGTTCAATTAACGTGAAATATGTAAATTATCCTTTCAGCTATCAGCGAGCAATGCGAACGTTAACAGTACGACAAGTATGGTTCCCATTCCTCAGCGGAACATTTTTTACGACACAAGCAGTAATTCGATACAAATGCATAAACAACAAATCGCTCATCAAACCGGTATTTTTTCCTGTTCAATGATTCACTAACTAGCAGTTTAGCTCTGCTGAAATGCTTAATTGCTTTTTCTTAAATTTCAAATCGATTGATTTTGTTATTTTTAAGCTTTCATATTTGCTAATATGCATTATAATTCAAAAGGATTGAGAAACTGAAGTTATATAACGATGTGTTACTGTAAATGTTATTTCTTGCGTAACCTGCGGAGGAGTAATTAATTAGCACGTAGTGTACTTTAGAATTGACCCTTTTTATATGCAATATCGATTGAAGCTTTTCGAAACTAATTTATTGCATTAAGCACTATTTTCTGGATTCAATGATTTTTTTAAAAATTAATAGTCCATTGAAATGAGCATTATTATTAGTACGGATTTCAACTGAATTCACTTTTCCCTTTCAGAAGAAATTCTTAAGTCAAAATATTCCTATTATTCAGCCTGCTTCATTACTTTTTGCTAGTTGAGGATAATTAAAGAAGTTACCTTCACTTAACACTCGGAAATTCATTTCAGTGAAAATTATCCGCGTACAAATAGATCTTAGTTGTTAATGAAAGATATCTTTTTAATAAATTTAGAGCTAACATTTGCTCAAACGAAGTTGGTGATTTAAAAACAGACAAATTTTTTTCTTCAAATCTACTGAGCTTCTATCACTTTTTCAATAGACTACTATATGCCAAAGAAGCGTATATGACGCTTCGACCTGTTGGAGATAAGTCAAATGTATGTCGTTAATTTTCTAGAACACAAAAGCGGCCCGGAAAGCTACGTCTATAACGTGAAATGAAAATAAAATCAATTTAATTGAGGAAGTACAGGCTTTATGGAAAACTTTTCAATTTTAACAATTATTTTTCGAATCTCTCTTACTCCGAAGATTAATATTAGGGTTGAAGCCTTTAAAAGAAGTTTAATAAAACTGAAATCCAATTTTCAGTCAAAGTAATAAATTGATTTCCTCTTTTGATGACAAATCAAACTTGTAAAGCCAACAAACAAACATTTATCAAAGAAATTTTATTTTGACAGCTTTTCTTCTGCCTATTCAACATTACCTAAAAATATGACACCTGTCAGGTAGAATAGGCTTATTCAGTTGTATTCTTTATTCATTTATTGCTAAGTTTAAAGCATGGAAAATAAAAAATAACCAAATTCATATAAGCATTATGGATGAGTCAATTCGAACACGCTTAATATATCAAATCAACAATTCAGATGTTATTAAATCTTTTCGAAATGTCTTATATTGATTGTTTATTTTGTATTCAAAATAACTGTTCGATTTTAATTACTAATTACTTTTCATTCCACCTGTACATTTGCGCATTATATTGGTTAACTAGTTTTTTCTTACCTTATTTGCAGGGATGAATTTGAACGCAGATGCATTCCATACCGCAACACCAAGTCATTCATCGACAATCACAACAAGTGTCAAGGAGGAGGTAAAGGTATGCCAAAATCTTAATTAGTGAATGATTCCTAAAGTGTTCAAAGCCAATTATCTAGCTTTTGACTGCTTAAAATATTTAGAGAAATCATTAACAAAGTGTATTCACTTGAAAATGTGAAATTTAATTAGTTGAAAATAATTTTGTTGTCAAAACTACGCAAAATTTTAGCCGACGACATTAAACTCATCATGCTTCAGTTGCTCAGGCTTGCGACTACCAACATGTCATACGACAGCATTTGGACAACCTGGTTTGTGTATCTTTTATTAGAATTGAATTTAGATCTGACAAAAAAAATTATCGATTAAATTAAGCTAACATTTTCCGGCGGTTAGTAGCAGTCATTCTCTACTGGCCATTTCAATCATCATTTTCCAATTTTCATCTTACGTTCACCTGATTTTTTATTTTCTATCAACAATTAGAAAGTTAAAGGTTATTTATGGAGTCTTCAGAAGCTCACATTTTCAAACTGATTTACATGTTAAGTTCAAAAATTTCTCACTCATATCTGATTTTAAAAATTAAGAGCATTTTATCATAACTGTCCAGCACCTGCCCAAAAGTTCAAAAATCTTGTTCAATACTGAAACTAACTGTCAACAATTTGAAATGCATTTATTTCTTTTAAAAATAATAAAGAGATATCCTTTTATGCTAATATAGTTAAATTCACACGCCCAATTATTATAAGCTCCGAGGAAGAATAAAATGGAAAAACCGATAATGGGAATTTCTTAAAAGGAGCTATTATTTTGCGGTAAATATTGGCACATTGGGAAGTATGCTTGGAAAGGTTATTATCGCGTGTATCTTAAATGTGAGCTAAAATGAGGGGGCTATTATCTGGAGTATGAGAAAGGAAGCCGGTCGGTTTCTAGCGCAAAGATTGTAACCTATCAAAAGGAACCAATAATACTTACCTCTACCTTATCCTGCCCATTTCTCTCTGTCACATTCTTTATTTTTTCTCTATCATACTTTCAAAGAGAATGCGTAATGAGATAATAGATTGATAAGTGTATTATGCAAATTACTGTAATCGATATGCGATAGCTGCAATATGATCGCAATTTACCATTTTACTTAATTACCATTTTTACCACTCCATCTTCACGTCTTTAATAGAAAGTAAACTGAAGTAAATTTTCCAAGTAGGTAATAAAATCATATGCAGCTAAATTAATTATCTACACCAATTAACTAAAATTATTGTTATACTTATTCCAGCCCTAAATATACTGTAACTATAATTTTAACTAAACAGAATGAATTAAAGTATATTTAGTGTTCGCAATAAGTGTACAGCACATTCGAGCTCATAAATTTTTGGTTCAAATATTATCACATACTTAAATCGTATTATAAGAGAGGTCAGAAAGGTCATTATGTACTTGCGAAATTAGTTTTCTTTTTGCAAAAAAGCTTTTACCTTTTCTTTCAAATTAGAGAATGAGGAAAGGTTGATGAATAAGTGAAATGGCAGCTGCAGCAGTCCAGCAAAAACATAATGAGCACTGCCAGTAGCCGTGCCACAATTTTACTAAAACGTCCATCAGGTAACCCTGGCGTTAACCTCTCCCATAAAATCGAACACTAATTATTTTTCATTCAAAAAACAATTAACAGAACAATAAAACAAAGCAAATTTGTACAATTTTTATTTCCCAAATTTAAATAACTTTCTAATTATAGAAAGAATTAAAATTTCATTCTTTTAAAATTTTTAAAGACTTATGAAGGCACAATGAAGTTACATAATTTACGTAAAATCATTAGCATATTTGTCGGATTATTTCGCTTTACTCGATGGTTCTATTACCTTATAAGTTACCTTATAACAAAGATTTACTTGGAGAAAGGCATGTTTTCCAGTATTACTTCCTTATGAAATGATGTCAATCGTTTAAGTTAGTAGGTAAATAAGTACAAACAAAACAAATTCAGAGAGGGAAATTAATGAACAACAACTGAAAAAGTTTGAATAAATTCTTGTTTGCTTTCAAATTCATGAAAGTTGAGTTAAGACGAAAATTGGTTGCTTTGTGAGAGCAATTTTAATTTTGTCGTTTTTAATTACCGTAAGCTTAGCTCTAATGCTATATTTAGTTGCTTTGCATTACTAAGCTAATTAAAAGTAAATTTCTCAAAAATGAGTTTCTGCTTTAACAATTTAAGATCAGTTATGAGATAATAAGGAGAAGAATCAAACTATTCTCTGTCTTTCTTCCTTCTCACCTTTTTCCTTTAATTTCATCATCAAATTCATTCCTAAGTCTAATGTTTCCATAGTATACTCATCCAGAAGCGTGCTCAGCCTTAAATTCAATAAGCCTAATCAGTAGCTTTATCCCTTATGCTTCTACTTCCTTTTCCACCTCTTTAATGCCAAAACTTATTTCGTAGGGCTTGAAAGATTCCAAAATGGAAATTACGACCTCATTTGAATGAATTATACGAAGAATGAATCAATCAAAACAAAATTCAATCAGCGGTTGCAAATGCCATAATGAGATGATGAAGAAGTGATTTAGGGGACATTTTACCACATTAATGATTTCCTGAAATTTCTCAAAATTATTGTGCGATCATTCCTGACAGACTAAAAACAAACAAAACATTTCTCTTTTATTTCACAGACATAGTTAACAACTGAAGAAAGACGATAAACCAATTTGTGTTGGAGAATGGTATCAGAAGGTCTACGCTTCATTTATCACTGATTGTGTCTTTACAGTGAAATAAATATAAAAATTACGTGTTCCTACATAAAATATGCAAGAACTCAAAACTAGTGCTTGGTCTAATTTTAATAAAATTTTCAGATCCCTATCAAATCTTGGGGCCAACAAGTAGTCGACTAGCAAGCGCGGGTAATTTTGACAATAATTTTTATTATATTTCTCATAATATGCCACAAATGGAATTTTGTAGTCTACACGATGATGGTAGTAGAACAGCCGGATGATGACAAAATTACAAAACATCTCAATTTAAACATTTATAAAACTAGAAATCATCAGGTAGCGGACAGATTCAACTTTGGCAGTTCCTTCTCGAGTTACTATCAGACAGCCGTTATGCGGAATCGATCACTTGGGAGGGTACAAACGGTGAATTTAAGCTAGTTGATCCAGATGACGTAGCTCGTCGTTGGGGCGAACGAAAAAGTAAACCGAATATGAATTACGACAAAATGAGTCGAGCTCTAAGATACTACTACGACAAGAATATAATGTGCAAAGTGCACGGGAAACGATATGCTTACAAATTCGATTTTCAAGGTTTAAAGAAAAATTTGAATTTCAAATATTTTCTTAAATATTCAAAGGAACAAAATGTTGAATGATATTTCAAGTAAATGAGAAGTCTGTTGTCATTTGGTTCTTTTATTGCATAAACATATTATCACTGAAAATTATCATTAAAATCCAATACTCTTTTCTTAAAAAACAAAACAAGCAATCCTGTGAATTTTTTCCTTCTACAATATGTCAAATTTATATTAATAAAAAATAAATCAAATAAAATTTCAGGAATAGCACAAGCCCTGCAACCACAAACAAATTCCGCTTCATCAGATTTATTCCAACAATCACGGCTACATTCTTCAGAATTCATACATACGCCGTGGACTACTGCAAATTATCGTACGCTTATGACACCTCAATTTCAGGTCTGTTGAAATTGTATTTCTGACGTTGCTTAAAAAGAAGATACTGAAAATAAGTGCATTTATTAAGCTATTTCTATAAATTTTATGCGTGCAAAATACTGTGTCTCATACAGTACTGCACGAAATATCGTACTAAATATATTATGTTATGATCAAATCATATCATTTTGCTCATATTTTCTTATTCATTTCATGCTTATGAGTGAAACTTTTTTTTAAAATATTGCTCATATTTCAAAAGTCTTAAGATTTTAAAAACTCAAGCATTTCAGGCATCTGCAGCAGCAGGAGCTTTATTCAATCCGCCGGTTGGTTATGCTAGTTTTGGTGGTTCAGGTAATGGTACCTTGCAAGCTCGTAATTTTCCGCTCTATGCGTCATCCAATTACCCAAAATGTATATAATTGATGTAATATAATAGTTAAATTACTGTCGATTAAGTTAATTATGAATTAGGATTGAGAGAGCAAATTTTTTCCTTGAATTCTGATTTCAATTATTTCATTTTTGTGCTTAATTGAAGAAACCTTTTTATATAATATCTTCACATCCACATATTTCATATATGAATTTTAACAATTTCTTTTTTTCTCTCATTCCTTGCATTTCCTTTGCTTAAATATTAATACGCCGCCAACGTCGGCTTTCATTGTATTAGCCTTTCCCACAGTTCCAAAAACATATGAATTAGCAAGATTTTAATTTTACAATTATTTAGAGTCTTGAACTTAGCTTTCATGCAGAGAAAATTTTTAATAAAAAAATAATTTTCTTGTTGTTTTCGCAGATAACTGGTAGATTTTTAATTTTTGTAAACTTGTTTTGACTCCTGTAACTGAACTGATCTCACTGTATTTTTATTCGCTTTAAACTTTGAATTAAATTGAATTAAACTAACGTTTTAGACAGTGTAACAGCATAAATTAGATTTTCATTAGAGAGAAAATAAAGTGGATCTGCGTATTCGAAAGGTAAATTTCACGCAAATTAGTACATTTCTATGCTTTATGATAATGTTTTTCTGCCCACTCAGTATTGCTTAGATCACTTCTCTCAGACGCAAGGAGGCTGAAATAATCGATTATTCCTTCATTTGCAACTTTTCAAAAAAATTTATTTGGCTCTCAGGGAAAAGGACAAGTTGATTCCATTTGTGAGGAAAGTAGACTTAGACTTATCGGCGGTGGAATACTTCCGATTAAATACTGTGGGAGAAAAAAAAGACGAAAAACTCAAACCAACAAATTTGTCACTGCACAGCTACCATTGCAATAAAACATTCTTCAAATCGATACAGGTGAATTATGGACATTTATGATCAAAAATTAAGACTCCTTTGAAATGGCGCTTCTGAATTCACACGTTATTTAAACTTAAATCTTTACAACGAAATTTACTGTTCAGATCAACTATAGACTTATGATTGCACACCTTCAAACAGGTACAATGTATTACTGTACTGCTGACACCCTGATCAATCCCATTTTGCCATTAGCAATGCTTGCAAATATGCAGAATTGCTCCTCGTAATACTTTGAAAAGTATTCTTTCCTTAGATCTTATATCACATGCATAGAATGATAACGCTATTATATCAGGTTTTCAAGAGAAATAAAATTTCAGGACAAAATTCTAAATTTAAAGAAAAAAGAATCGAAAGTTGTTTTATTGAATATACAAGGTCACAGGCATCTGAAAAGGATTTCAATTATACTATGTCTTAGTGTTAATATTTCTAAACTTATTGTTTTTGGATGATGTCAACTAGAAAGACAAAGGAAGTGCACTACAAAAAGTTTTAGTTTTGCTGCAAGGGTCACAAACAGAAATTGGAATAATCTGGGAGATTTTCTGGAAAGTAATCGACTTTTAGTATGGGAGACCAATCTCTTTTCCTTATTCTGATTTCTCCAAAGTGATTCTTATTTTATTGGTATCCAAGCAGAGCCCCAAAGTCATATATGTTGTCAAATAATAAATCACAACGGTCACATTTTTAGCATCAAAAAAACTTGTCATTTTTTGATCAATTGATATGTTTAATTTAGGTCTCCGACTTTTCTGTGAAGTTTTTTCTGACGTTGAATGAAAATAATCACATAGCCAAACTACACAAATTGCTACACATATTTTGTGGTGTGAGATGTATTATTTTCACAAAGAGCCATGACTAATGTGAGTGAACGAGCGATTAATTGATTTAAGGATTATAAATTGTGCGTTTGTTCTCATTGGTTTTGTGGGTCCTTTTCATATTTTGGAGGAGGTCCTTGGCCTTACAAGAGTTAGAGAAGTTAGGTGAGACACGGAAGAAGTTCTGCCTTAATGAGAATCAACAATAATTCAATTATGTTTTCACGGTTTGTGACTGACAGTTACTGTCGAATAGTTCCTTTCCCGTGTTTCTGTAATTGGACGTAGAGGATCAGTTGAAAAATTTTTTAGACACACTTAACCTACGACTTTGGAAGTAAGGTGCAGTTGCGAACTTCGACGAATGATTTTAAAAAAACTTTGGGAAGTCAACTTTGGCAAATATAAAACCGGTAGTTGCATTAAGTGTTCGGTTTTTTTTAATAATCCCTATAGTGATTTACTAGATTGCTCTCTTTTATATCCTTCCACCTTAATGTCTCGTACAGACGATCCGCTAGCTTTATTTCTGTATTTCCTAAATATCCAAATTAATTGCATTACTTTTGCATATATTGAGTTCAGTTGTGTTGATAGGCTGATTGATAATTTGTCTGTGTCTGTTCAGTTTCCTTTAATGAGTTGTGTTCTCCAATTTGTAATGTTGAATTAACTCGTTTCTGAAGCATGCATGTTTTTAAGGCGTATAGCCGAACTGTGTAACTGAAAAGTTGATGAGTGCCGAGGATAACTCCCAGGTTATTGTTGATGGAGAAATGCGGCTGATGAAACATAGCAATCCAAATGCTGCTCTTGTATTACTCTTTGGATGGGCTGGTTGCAACGATCGATATCTGGCAAAATATGCCAAAATCTACGAAAAAAAGTAATGTTATTAAATTTTATATATGAATGAAGAAAAACGTGTTTGCACAAGCCTGAATTGATTTTATGTAGGTAAACAATGACTGTAATTCGACAGGATCTAAGATATCTCAAATATGGTCTCTTGATATAGTGAGGAATTTCTTGTAGCTGTTATGACCCAACATGATGATTTTCTCAGAAATAAGGCCTCTAAACAGACATTTATGCGGCAAAAGATATGGTTGAGTAATGCTGCGCCCATAGACTTCGCACATTCACATGTACTTATCATACTTAGCTAGTTAAGCTGGGTTAGTTAGTTTCCTTATCAGTTTTCGTTTTCTAGCTCGCACTTTCGAAATTCTTATCTCAGTGCTTTTAAGTTACTCGGTCTTGCGCTTTACGGCTGATATCCAGAAAATCCGCTCATTTTCATCCTACCGGAAATTCGCATTGGATATTTATGAAAGGATTCTCGAAACAACGCCAGCATTATCCATATATTGTCATATGTTTAGTATGAATGGTTGTTCAACATTTTGTGCTTTATGGGATCTGCTGGACACAGTTGCAGATTGCGAAGTAATGAAATCGAAATTTAAGGGCTTGATTTTTGACAGGTACATTAAATATTGAATAGATATCCTGTTTGTATGTTAAGGCTTCTGTGATCCAAAAAAAAGGAGGAAGTCTTTAGCGTATCTTGACTACAGTATAGCATTAAGTCGAGGAAAATGATATGCTCACGCATCGCTTTTTTTCGTTTAGACAATGAGCTATTAAGTCGTGAGTACTGAACAGCCATCATTAGAATCAGTTGTTGAGAATCAAAAGTTTAATACTTTTGTCAAATTAGGCCATCGTGCTAACGTTAGAAAGCTTCAATGAGAATGGAAGAATTGATTCTACTTAAAGGAAATTTCGCGTTATGCAAATTTTGATTCTTACAAGATCTTTTTTCTTAACTCTTTTACAACAACACTTCTCATTTTGTTTTATTTTGTTGCTGAGAACATATGTAATTCGTCACTGAAGCTATGTTAAGAAGTTGATGATTCTCTGTGAAAATTTTAGGTAAATGTTACTATTTTGATTCTAAAATTTTCAATTTTTAGCTCTCCAGCACATGTGACACCATGGCAAGCATCAGCAGCACTGTCATTTGCTTTGCTGCCACCGTCTACTTACAGCAAGACTTTACGTGAAACTTATCGTTTGATGTTGGCTGGCTATTTTTCAATACATAGTTCTATGATATGGCTTCGATCTCAGTGGGATAAACATGTTTATGAACGGAACTATTCCTATTTCCGAATGTTAGCGATAAAAGATTTACCAAAGCATCAGCTTTATATCTACAGCTCTTTGGATTCCATTTGTTCGGCAGAGAGCATTGAGCAGTTTATAATGCATGAACATGAACGAAATGCGAAAATTTCAAAGTTGTTTTTCAACGACACACTTCACTGTCAGCACTATCGGCTTCACCCTGAAGAATACGAGCAGGCCTGTGTAGAATTTCTTAATAAACTGTGAGGATTGGTAACGAAATTGCTGATAACAATCAATTTCTTAGGTATTTATCCAATTTTACATTTTTGTCATTTCGATCTGATATTCATTCACCCGGAACTTAATGTTTTGCGTGAGCTGTAATTAATTCTAACAACATCACTGTGTTTGTGAAGTAAAAAATCTTTTAGTTTGCTTTGTAATAATCACTTCAGTTATAAATTTCATGTTATTATTAGAACAGTAAATAGAGACTTTTAGCAATTCATAGTATTATATTTCGTAGCTTTTCCTTGGCGATTACCGGTTTTCAAAGAATACATTTATATCTCTCATTTTTGTTTTATTTAATCAACGTTTGTTGCGTGTTACACTTAGGCGTTGTCTGCGCTTACTTAAATATTAGTGATCTCCGTTATTTTTTTAATTGTTCATCTTATTATCAACGTAGAGAAGGAAAATCATATGATTACAAGACGAAAAGTTCGGGCTTTTGAACTTCAACTAGTTACTGATAAGCTTTCTTGTGGCTATGTCGTAAGCGCTGAACCTCGATGTACTTTGTCGCGGTTCAATGTAGGATGATAAGAACAACCTTAAAGACCGACAGTGATGCTGATTTCAAACCTCGGTAAATATTATTTGTAAGGGACTGTTGCATATTCTTTGCACTTTTCACGGTGTGTGTGATTATCAATCGATACTTTTGTATGGGGTGGGTGTGAGGTTGCTAATGGTATGACAGAAAGAACTAAGGGGTAGTCGTGTGTTAAAACGAATTTTTGGCTTGCGTCTCGACTTCTGAATCATGCAGAAAAATTTTAGTGAGTTGTTATGTTGCTTTTTCTTGTTTTCTCTTTACTGTACTAATGTCATCCTTTCTATTATCGAAATGGTTGCTTTTCTCTCTATATATAATATTGAATATTCATCAGATCACTTCCTTTCCGCTGATTTTTTTTAAGCTTTTCTGAAAGCGATTGAGTAATTGGGAGCGAAATTTTGTTCAGCATCGGTCCAAAGAAATCGAATAAATTAGAGGTCATAAATTTTTGAAGTCTTTACTGTAGATTTTTGTTGATATAATTGATAAAATTTTATAAATGTCATTTCTCGTGAATCATCTCTTTTTACAGATTTCGATTTTAGATTTTGAAACAGCAAATTAGACGCATGTAAATGTGCTTGCTATCCTAGTCATATTTTCTTTCAATGATGGTACAGTGTTTCGACTTCTCATGTACTAATTGTTGATAAATATCTTCAGTCATTTGTATTCTATACTCCTGTTTGCCAGTTCTCTTTGTCATCCCAGTGCTATTGCCGGTGATTTCTTTGTATTTGACATTTATATCATCCATTTACAGTTCTCCTTGCTATAAATAATATTTTTGTTTATTTTGGCTTTTTGGAGAAATTTTTTCTGGAATGAATATTATCAAGAATTTGACATTAAAATTGTGCGGAAATTCACCGGGTGAATTGCTTACCGGGAAAGTTAACAACTGAGTTTAATCTTAGAATTCAATTTTTGCTTTTGACGAAAGATTGTGACTGTTTAATAATTTGAAAGTTTCTATTAAGTTTGTGAGGGTCAGGGGTCGATTGGTCGGAGAAAAAGCTTTAAATGTCTAAATTGAAAATGATGATCCGCTGACGACTTGGCACAACATATCGGGATTTTCTGTAACCTGCAAAAGGTAAAGGTGGAAAATGAATTTCTTGTTCGTCAAATGAATCTGAATTTCTTAATAAGATGCTTCAAATGGTTGGCGCTGTTCAATGATCTAAAAATCTACCACACGTTTTCAAAATCCAACAAACTAATAATTGAAAATGTCGAATAGAAATTTTAATATTTGAGGTTTTAACTCATAAATGAATGCATTTTGAACATCGTTGAGTTTAGTTTAAATCTCAGATTACTGGGAAGAGAAGCGTTTTCGGATGGATGATTTAGCACATCACAGTGTGTGCTAGTGTCACTGGTTACTCGCATGAGGATATCTTAGTCATATGACCTTTGGATCCTTTCATAACACGAAGAACTTGTTTTGCAGTGGACTAAGATGATTTTTGCTTCTGAAGAAGCTTTTGTAATTGCATTTGATAGATGAAAATAATGAAGAATGAAAGAGGTGCTATTACAATGGATCTGATGAAGTTAAGCATTTCCAGGAATGACTCATCACTTACATTCAGTTTTCCTCGGTCGGACAAACGTCCATGCGGTGATCTTTTTCTCCTTGTTTCGTTTTGTTATCATTTATTTAGCAGTCTTCCACAATCAGTTTCGTTCCCGCTCTAGCATTTTCATTCTTCGCAACATCCGTTGTACAACGATGTGTTTTCAAAGCGGTCAAGGGTCAAGGTTCATATTCTCTATCAACAATGATAATTTCATTCTTGCCGTCCTGTAAACAGTAATTGCATTTTTGCTGGAATATATTAAATTAAAAATTTGCATGCTTGGTGCATTGGACTATTTAGCGTTCTATATAAGTGGAATGCGAAATGAGAGTGAATACCTCTGTGTGCTCCATGGGTTGCATTTTATTTTGTTCCTCAACTTATGCAACAAAAGTTTTAGCATTATCGTGGGTTATTAGTTTGTAATTGGAAGATTTTTGCTTAAAAAATGACAGAGCTGCTTAGTCACTCGGGCGATAATTCATTCCAGTGGCATCTGTCGGTAAGGCCGGTACGGTTTCTCAGGAGAGATTTGTTTTGACAAACAACATTCTGCCCATCTCTTCCTTTCCTTTGAAAGATGAGGCGATTCGTCACTCGAAATGTTTTGATGAGAGCTACGGTAGCACTGCTCTCCGGGTAGATGGTTTAGATGAATGGGACAGTTTGATGCGTATATTGCAAACCTAATTTATGTTCCAGCTTATATTCCATGAGTCGACCGGTCCATGAGTCGATTCTAAAGAGCATTTTCAGCAAAATCGATTGTAAAATCGAAGTCTCTCTTTTTATCGAGGGTTCTTCCAATTACACTTATTCCTGTCTGACCGAACGTAATTATTTTTCCGGATGAGTGATACCTTCCGGATGGCTCATTATCACTTTTATTTGTGGGGAAGAATGTCGCACAAATTGTATGCGGAAGCAGTATGCTTAATGCTAACTTATATCACTTGCAAGACAGCTTTATGCTATCTGTGCCAGGAAGCTATGAAGTGTCCTATTCCGTTAAGTTCCTGGGCCCATAGATACTCCAAGAATATACTGAATCTTCTATTCGATTCTTTCGCTGCTCTCCAATAACAATGATCTCTTCTCCCGTACAGCACTGATAACACCCCTATCTCTGCACCCATCCACATGCAAGAAGAAATGGAAGTAGGGGACGATAGAAGTGATAGCTGTTTTAAAAATTATGACGTCACACAGAGTGGTGAAGGAGAAGTGTGGGAGAGAAATAGTGTTGTCTGTGAGTAGAGTGAAGCGCCGAGCATTCAAAATATCATGTACTTCGTGGGGAGTGCTAGAGAGCATGACTCATCCGTCCAACTGACTCCACACTGACTCATCCCATTTCAGGCTGAACAAACACAGCAGTGCACCAACTATCGTCGAGCATATTTCTACTGGTGTTTTCCGGTTGAACTGTACGCGCACGCGTGTTCATCATCACACGTATCCGTGTGAAGGATGGTGAATTTTTAACAATTTTCACATACGTAGCTGACGGTGCTAGCAAGTCTTTTTTATCCTTGTAGATTTATGAAAACGTGAAGGAAGTCTGTTGCAAGTTGTCCCTCCTTCTCTGAAATAATCTTACTGGACACATCTTTATCTAACGTCAGCTTTGCATATGCCTGTTGCAAACGTTCAATTATTTATGTATTTCCATTACTTCTTAGTATGCTAGCACACAAACTTTTGATATTGTGAACGCTTAAGGTTTTCCTACTTGTAATGTCATCGAAGACTCCTACTACGCATTACTCGTTAATTATCCGCGATGAGATCTTACTCTCGGGTATTATATTCGGAGGTGATATTTATGTGAAACTGAAAGCCTAAACAAATTTCGCTAATTATCTGAAATAACGTCGTCTTCAATCCGTAAATACTATAGTTCAGTTAGAGTGAATCTTAAAAGATACAGACCACAACATTAATGCTGTAGAAACCGTTTTCCCTAAATATTCTTCAGACCATGCTTTTTCCAGTTCTTAGTCTGATTTTCAAAATATTCCCAGCAATATTACGTTAGGCAATGCAAGCGCCACATAACGTCACGGAACCCCTAAAAGTATTCACTCCCCTTGTTGTGCACATCAGTGAACATGAAGAGTACTAAGTCGTTATGCAAATCACCATCTCAGCAGTATCGTTTCTGATTCGCCTAGAGGTAGAAAACACATATTTTACTGTAGAATTCGCAGGATAGAAGGACGAAGTTTTTTTCCTTTATACAGAATAAGATTAAAAAAAGTGTATTTATTATTTTTAACTATTTATTTATTATTATTATTTATTATTATCTATTATTTATTATTTGTTATTATTTATTATTATTTCTAATTTATTATTATTTATTATTGTTTATTATTATTAATTATTGTTATTAATTGTTATTGTTATTATTGATTATTATTATTATTAATTCTTATTATTATTACTAATTATCATTATTATTAATTATTATTATTATTAATTATTATTATCATTGTTAATTATTATTGTTAATTATTGTTGTTGTTGTCAATTTTTATTAACTATTATTATTAATTATAATCGTTATTATTATTAATTATCGATATTATTAATTATTATCGTTATTTATTATTATTGTTTATTATTATTAATTATTACTATTAATTATTATTATTATTAAATTGCATGGAAGAAATAAGAGGGAATTCAAAGTGTGCTGCTTGCACTGAGCAAATAGTTTTGAAAATCACTATTTTCCTGTTCAAAATATTGGCACCGAGATCTTTTCAACATTTTCTAAAAAAGAAAAGCGCTCAGTACTTTCTCACATGCATGAATTTTTTGTAGAAAATTAATATGCTATTACAATGTGGTCATTTCGATGCAATTTAGGGTTAGGATTTTGTATTTTGTATAAAATTGTAAACTGCACTGAAATCTACGGAATTGCTCATTATCGCATATTGTTTTGTCTAACAGCGTTCTTAGATTTTTAGGATTTTGAAAAACGGAAATGTCAACAATACCATCTTCTGCAGCTGCAACAACCGCTGATCTGTCAACATCGAATGCAACATCATTAAAACAACTGAAAAGCAGCATGCATCTTGATTTCTCATCGCCTACATCATCAAAAAAGCAAATAATTAGTGCTGACCTATTAGATATCATTAAAGCGTCACCAACAATAGGGAAAATGTTTTCCCAAGGTGAGAGTTAATGAAAGATATCGGTAAACGCAGCATTGCTGTTATGCAGCCATCAATTTGTTGAGCTATAACCGCTGGTTACTTCTTTATAAAAGCTTCAGAAAATTACTTTACTTACTTTCTTTTTATTTTCTTTTAAGAAATAGAAGTTCTTAGACTGGACTCGGAAGGCCCATAAGAATAGGTAGATTCAATCAAAGCTAATGTCATACAAAAGGACGTAAGTATGACTGAAATTCAAATTCACGCTTGTATGAATTTGAAACATTTCGACAATCTAATGATTCCTTTTTAAGATTGAATATGCATTAAAAATCAGTTGTAAAGTTATTGTTTACTTTAGGTACAACTACACCGACGCCCACGAAATTATTATATCCCTCTGAAGTTACATTGGCACAGCGACAGTATGCTCAGGGTTTCATCGGTAAGAAAATTAGTTCATTTCCAAGTTTAATAGGCGATTTAATGAAATCTTGTGAAGTGTAACTGTAAAGCATTCTATGTCGGGTACGGCTGCAATGTGATTTTTTTCCACTTTCTACTGTTGTTTCCCAGCTGTAACCGGTCGTTCATATTCTAGAAATTTCCACTTAACAAGATAATCAAGGGGTGTTCCCTCTTGATAATCAAGGGGTGTTCCCTCACTAACAGCACAGGGAAAAACTGCAGGTTTAGTTATCTGTTGCCCTTGCGCTACATATGGACTCAGTCGATTCTAAAGATCATTCATTCCATATTTGCTTCCCTAACAACTGCTTTTCGTTCCTCTTTATTATTTCACTAAAATAATGTACTATTGCTGTTAATGAAAAGATTTCTGTGAAGTTGAGGATTCTTGCGAGTGAGCAGCAATCCATCTGACTATTCTCTTTGTCATACCGCCTGCCTTTGACTTAATTTATCGTTCAAATTAACGTACCTGCGGGCAGTTTCCGTTTGCTTCGTTTTTAACGATTACATGGCGAAAGGAAAACATCGAACAGTTTTCAGACTTTAAGAAGTAATTTCCAACTTTCTTGCTTCTTCCTCTATTAGCGTTTTCCTTAGTTTTGTGAAGTGAGCCATGCATTTGCGGCAGCAGCAATGTAATCTTTCATCTCTTCTCGTCTCTTCCATTGATGAACAGTAATCGCTCAGGTGGTTAGGCATTGAGAGTAAAGGATTCTGCAACCTTAGTTGTGTCAGAGAAACTGAGTAAACAGAAACGATTTAACTTTTCAACTATCCCTCATCCATTCCATTTCGTAGAATCACGAAGGATGGAACTATTTTAAGTGAACACTGTTTGTACCTTTTCATATTTGACGAAGAAAAGCAAATGAATGTCGGCTCTCTTTTTTGTTTGATCGTACTGTTAGTGAATTGTTGTTCATCGATGTTTCTGATGGAAAAACTTATCAAATCTTTGTGTACACTTACATTCTGTTGCAAAAAAAGCTCGTTTTTCTGTGAGTAATGAAACTTATGTATTGCTTCATCAGCGTTATCCTTTTCTCTGAGCACATTTAGTCTTCCACGACTTTCTCAACTATTTCATTTTTCTTTTGAAGCCTTCCTATTATGTTAGTTTTTGCCTTATAAGATCGCCGTTGCGATATACTTCACGGAGTATTTTCATCTCTCACATAATCCAACCATTTGTATCCATCACTTTCTCCAACTTCTACTTCATTTGTTTCATCATGTCCTTTACAGTCTGAAGCTGTAAGGAAAGTAAACAACCAAACACGATTGTCTCAAAAGAGTGCCGTGTGTATCTTAAATTTAGCTGATTTTTAGATTGCCTTCTTCATTTTTATTATCAAACATTTTTTTCGCTCGCTTGTCTTGTGAACTCAAAAATAGCTGATCCCTTTCTTCGTTAACTTCTTCATCAAACTTTTCTTTTCACATATTCTGTGATTCTATGATCATTGCGAAGATTAGTCAGCTAGTAGTGATCTTTCTAAATTTAATGAAGCTTCTTTCTCTCTTTCACTATCGCACTTGCATAGACTAAATGATACTAACATTCATACTCAACTTCGATTGCTTGGAAGACAATCGCAATAGCAGCTTTATTTATGAAATGAAACTGAAGGGCCATTTGGGGAATTCAAATGGATTACAAAGCTCACTGTCCCACTTTTGAGCTGGCAGGAATAGATGTGACAAAATCATTGGAACATTGCACAAAGAAGTATTGTGCAGAAGTTTGAAGTACGAAATTGAATTTGTGTAATAAGCTGAATAAAAGTACATTAAGCAGAAATATTTGTGAACTATAAGTTACTAATCATATTATTTGAGCCCTAAGATGGCTGGCTATTACTTGCATTGACTAACAAAACAGCGGAGTCACACACTCTTAAACACTCACACACAATTATATGTGCACGCTTGAGGTAACATCTAATCTTAGTTGACACGTCGATTTGAGGTTCTCCGAATCAATCCACAAGTAAGAGTTATGATGAAACTACTTCTTATAATTTAGATTCACTAAAAGAAAATTTTACCTTTTGAAAACTTCGGTGAGAGCAATAAGTTATTTCATCAATGCATCAAAATAGCGTAACTTTTAAAGTACATTATGTATGTGTACTGACAGCAAAGTGCGCAAACAGCTTTGTAAGCACGAGAGATCGTATTTTCCTTTGCCTTCCTATAGCGCAATTCTCTAAGCCAGCTGTTTTTTTGGAACGGATCACTTTACTTCCAACATTACTGTAACTTTGCATTGAATCAGTGTGGAATTATTTGTGTTGTGTTTTTGTGAATGCTTATCAGTAACTACAATGGATGATGTAAGTATCAGTTGTGGGTGTTAGACGTAGCTAGGAAATCGTCGAATATTCAAAAACTAACTAGAGAGATGAGAGCACAGTTTATATTTTCATCCTTTTATTTTTAATAATAGAAACATTAATGAAAGTAAGTCGTGGAAAGGGCATTTTATATTGTACATGTGGCACATGGTTCTTTCTCTTTAAACATTCAATACAAGTTTTCTTTCATCATTTCTTTTATAATTTACATCATTAATGAGAGGGAATTAGCCCGTCAGGATGCTATTATGTTAGGCGGAAAACATCATTTAGATGAAATATAGAAATGATTTTCATTCTCGTTTATTACTTTTTCCTCAAATATTCATTCACCGATCATCGTGTTTCACTGTCATTAAATTACTAATTTAATATTGAACTTATTTTGCAAATAATTTAGGAGAAGATAAGTAATTCAACATCGGGCAGTAGTATGGCATAATCATTGTATTTGCTGTATTAAGAGGATGAACGACAATCTTTGATTCCTCAAAAATAACTATTAATATCCGCATAATGGATATATGATTAATTGACCATCGTATAATATTTTATTGATTTTTGGAACAAATTTGAAAAGCAATGGTAACGACCTCATACGTGAACTGTTTAATAGCGCTCTATGCTCCATGGGATACTTTCTGCCAAATTAAATATTTTCAGCTTTATGTTGGGAAAAATCGAGTTCTGCTATTATCAAATGAACGTCGCATTCTGTGTCATTTCTTGAAAACGTATTTAAATATAACATAAAGTGGAGGATTCAGATGTACAGGAGGGAAATATTTCAGATGCATTAACGCAGGTGCAGCAGTTGAATGGATTTGTCCCATCGCCAGCACTCCTCAATTCCCCGAGTTTTTTGGCTCCTTTGTTTCAGTCGGTTACCGCATCAACTAGTAATAACGATCAAACGAAAACGGTGACAAGCCCTGTACTTACCAGTCCAAACAGGTAACTTTCTTTTAAAGGTATTTGAACTAGATCAATTTTTTTGACTAGAAAAATGATTTCATAGAAAAGTGAGCTGGCAAAAAAAGAATTATTATCCCACATTTTTCTCACTGACTTTTCGCTTAACGCATTTTAAGTGCATATCTGTTCTTTGATTCGCATTCTTCTAGCTATTTGTTAATATACTTCCTCTCAGTGTCGGTTTTTAAAGCCATACAGAATATACAACAATGACCAGACTTTGACAGCTATCTTAACTTTACAGAGATGCAATTCGTTCGAGTACTTGGACATTTTCAAATGGTCTTTTCATATATTTCAGTAATAGAGATAGTTTGTAGATGAATTTTTGTAATCGTTGCAGAAATATTTGCTTGTATGTTCTGGCTGAGCAGACGAACAGTTTGTTGCGTAAGGGATACTAGGCGTAAGCGGAGAAAAGAGTGAAGTGCGTAAGATTCTGCAATAAGCTATATACATGCGAAACAATTATCAGTTTCTGGTTTGAAATGTCAGTAATACCTGGCAAGCAGCAGTGACATCGGCAGACATTGACATACGGACATACATTACGAGACTTGAGAGGAACGGAGGCGTGATTGTTCGTCGTGGTGCATTTCATTTCTTCTAGATGTGCCAGCCAAGCGGGATTTTGTAGAAAACTGTCTAGCTATTGCAAGGGAAAGATGAAAGAGTAAAGAGCTGATGCTGGTGCTGTTGCTGCTGGAGGAAGAGAAAGAGTCGTTCCTGTGTTATTGTTTGCCCCCTCCCCCCCCCCGCCTCTTCCCTTCCCCCTTTCCACCCCGTCTCTCCTCTTTCGTACCCCTCGGAAGCACGCGCACATACCGTTCAAATAAGCGAACCGACGACTGTTTTGGTCTTATAAAAACGCACTCAAATACAATTCTCCTCTGTTTTGGCTTGCTTTGTCTGTTTTGGATGACTCATAACCATCGCCATCATCATTATCATCATCATCAGCATCAGCATCATCATTATCAGCAGTAGCGGCAGCAGCAGCAGCAGCAGAAGTATCAGCTGCAGCTTTGTATGCTATACCATCACTCCATCTGGCGAACGCACTGTTTACTTTCCCATTTTCACACCCATACTCCTACCTGCTATTGTGATTGTGTACTCCTCCCTTCATATTGATGGATCGATCCAGGAACACACTTCCTACCTTGGCTCAAATATTTTTAATTACTTTTCCCAATTCTTTGACAGTACATCTTTTCTGCTGCGTTAGCATTGCATCATCCTTTTCCACATACATCTCCACCTCTCCTATCATTAATTTTGAGATCTAGGCCTGGCACTCACTTCTCTTGTCAAATTCACTGATATTTTTACTTATTTCCCTCCTCACAATATAATTTTTTCTCTCCTTCTCTATCCCATTTAAGGAAAGTTGTAAGTTTTAATGGTATGAAGTTGTTTCACTTACGTTGCTTGGAAAGGTCAAAGGAGATTATCGTTATAGTCAAGAGCATCCGCATTTTCACTCTCTAATTCAGACATACCTTAATGATAACTTTTACTGAGATTCATTTTATGAAATAAAACATTTCATCTCTCATTCTTTCAAATTATCAAAATTTCATTTTGATGCCCGACATATTCTTTAAACGAGCATTTGACTGTACAGCAGTGCTTAAGCCACTACACCTATTCAACTTTTAAATTCTGTTTTTTTTGCATTATGAAAAACTCAACTGCCTAAAATGTCAAAGATTTTAAAATTTTTGATAAAAGCTCAAAATAGTTCCTTTTTCCAGGGAATCTCTGTCAGTAATAATGCAGGCAGCTATGAGTGGTATGAGTTCGCTTGCTGGTTACAGTTTTACTCAATTAGCTCCAACTCAGTTGACTCCTTATGCGGTGGCCACGTCCTCTACAGCAACAACCACAGCTTGTGTGCTTCAACAGCAACTCGGTTCGTCATCAACAACTACAGCTGTTATGCATCCCGATGATATAACTATGAAAAATGAATTACCAGGTCAATTTGTTCATGCTTATATACTACATATGGCTTATTTTTTGTCTCCAATTATGCTTTTTCCGAAGCACTAGTATGTAACTATAGGCAAATATCGTTTCTTTATTTCCTTTTCCTTTTGGTAGGACATTTTAGGTTTCATATCTCACATTGCTTCGTTTGTATACCGTCACCGGAGAAGGCAAGCGCAAATAGAGTTAGCTTGCTCTCTGTGCTTTTTTTTGTGGTTACAACTATATAAGATTATATTTTTCATTGCAATAAATGTTTTCTAATTTAGGCTGTAGTTCGGTAACATCCTTACAGTCAGACAGCATCAATGATACGTCAACTTATGATGCTTATGCAACCAGTGAAAGTAATCATGAAATTGAAGCATGCACATTATCCATACGTTCGAGCGCCAGTCCTCGAAGTCAGGAGGAACATATCTTCATGGGTCCATTTTCGTAAGTTTTCCTTACATTACCACAACTTAATTGCTATTTTGGGAATGAAATTAGTATTTAAGCATCTCCTCAGCTGTAGTTTGTAAGAAATAAACTTTCACCTCAACGCTCTTTACGGATGAGTTGTTTGCATTCTGTTGTTGAGTTAATGTATTCGTGATAGTGTCTGTCTAATTTAGCCTTAAATTTTTCCTTTATCTTGCATACATTGTATTTGGTTTTAATTGTGGTGTTGGGATGAACTATAGAACAAAGGCTGTGCAGTTGTAACCAATCCCTTTGTTAATTAAGTACCAAATATCGTGTAGATGTCTATAATCTGTATTAAATTGATTTCCTGTTTTCGGACAATCGTAACTGTTTAACAGAAGCTCTAACAGAAGCTCCAATACGCATATCGTCTGGTGCATGGTCAAGTCTTATTTTTCTTACTAGCTGTATAAAGAAACTGACTTTTATGGGAAGTGTTTTGCTACAATTGTCTCAAAATACGTGGAAATTAGACGCTTAAATGGGCAAATTTTGCAGCGGTGATAGTTACGATGCATTGGAACAGGAAAAGAAGAAGTTGGAAAGAAAGAGAGCGCGCAACCGCTTGGCAGCATCAAAGTGTAGGCAGAAGAAATTGCAAAAAATAAGTGATCTCGAGAAACAGGTTTGATATATGCTTATTATTTTTTAGAAATCCTTTATTTGGACGTATTTTGCTTATTTTCTCATTTATAAAGTACAAATCATGTATATCAAATGCAGATATTTTTTTCGCTATAACTGTTGAAGTTTGCGTTCGCTTAGAATTTTGGCGTTTTTTAAATGACTTTAATCGAAATGACTTTAGGTTTTGGAAATACGAAGATTTCGTGAGCTAAATTTTATTAAAATACTTCGTAGAAATTTGGAGTTTTGGCTTTCCCAAAATTATCAGTTCTATGTTTTTTTTGGGAAATTACTGGAGATGTCTGTATACTTTCTGCATACAGCATATTTGAGCTTTCTGTGGAATTTCTAGTCTGTTGGATAGAAGCAGTGAGTAGAGGCATTGTCATGTTGGGAATTGAGAAAAAATGCGTGATGTTTTTCTCAGTGATGCTGAAAGTAAACTGTTGTATGCAATTTGTGTATTCAACGTATTATTTCGTATTCCATTAAATTGGATTTTTGGTCTACCCTATTTCTGCACTTAAATTAGCGACAGAGATAATGCTAAATATTGATATTTTGAGTTGAAACAAAAGCGTCAGACTAGATTTGCGGCAAGTTTTATTACATAATATTCCGAATTAATGTTAGAAATGAGTTTTTCAATAGAGAGATGTACAATAACCAGATGTTTTTTATAAGTTTTCAGGTAGAAGAAGAGAAGCTCCGATCGAATCGTTTGAATGAGGATCTTAAGCTTTTGGAGACATCCATTGCTCAGCTAAGGCAGCTGCTCCAGGAACATCATAATAACGGTTGTTCTATATCTGCCAAAGTGATCTCAACATAATTTTAATTAGCATTGTTCCTTTTGTTTTTTACTTGCCTTCGTTTGTAGTTTCGCATGACATTACCTGAGAGATCATTCGTTACTTCATGGTGATGGATAAATTTTCAGATCATCCCAATAATTGTGAGCAGCTCTGAATATTTTTAATCAAATTATTGTATTTTTCATGCTTACAAATTACGAGACTAAGCAGATATTTTCATTCGTACTGATTATCTCTCTCGCTCGTTTACTTCAGTGTTGTCGGTGAAATTTCAGCTGTAGGCTATCTGATTACTCCTCTTTGCATTTCTTTTAAAATGATCATAATTCTAATGGAATTTGAAAATACAAATGTGCCGCCTGGGTTCACTGCTTGTTTTTCGATTTTATGATATATTTTTCGTTTTATTTCGCGATTTTCTATTCCTACCTTATACATTATGCATTTCATCCGCCGAGATTCAATTAGTTTTCTTTTCCGTAATTGGTACTTTTTTATGCTGTAACTAGAGTAATTCCTGAAGGATGATAATAATACTGCAGTTGTTAAAGTGATAAGCGTAAGAAGCGATTCTATTTCAAGCGCTTTTTCTAGAATAGGTCAAATTCTACATTTAACTTATGGATTTCACGTTTTTATTTATGCTGCGCTGTTTGTATTAGTTCTGGAGGGTTGTATAGAGCAACATTATTTGCCATAATTGTTACATTATTTGCCTCACTTAGTCCGGTTTTATCGTTATCTATATTTGTAAACTGTTTCTGTAACGGAGGACTTTAAATTTAAATTCTGATGTTAGTGAAAGTTTTTTCTCACTTTCGAATCTGCAAGTTTTCGTCCACTTTAGCATCTGCGTTTCAAGCATTTTTTCTTTTCTTTTATGTAAATTAATCATTATGCTTCATCACAAACGTAACGAAATAATCTTGCAGATACGGTGGTTGAGGCATTAGATGAAATTCCCGGTCTTCAACATTATTTAATATTAGTTATTTTCGGTAATTTTGAAAAGGATGACTTAATGATCTTCTTTGTTGCACGCATTTGCAGGTTGTTGATATGAATATATCAAATGGATAAATTTGGGCATTATGTCGTTTGAAAATTTTTGGTTGCATCAATTTGTCGTCATGGTTACTCGAAGACCGAAAATTGATGGATGTTCTCTTGGAAGTGGCACTGATAAATGCAGAAGTTTGGTGTTGGATTCTCATGCTATTGAATACACAGTTTCCTTCATTTACTTAATTCTGCTTTTAAAGTTTCAAGATACGTAAAATTTGTATTTTTTAGATGCTTCCTTTAAATCATAAATCTATGAAGCATTCTTATTCTTGACTTTAAAAATAGATGGAAGTCGTGTGATGACCACAGCTAAAAATTTCAAATGAACCAACTGTATAGTTCACATATTTCCATAAAGTTCTAAATTTCACTCTCTACTCTTGACTTTTGCAGTTATCAGTCTAACTTTTGTCTTAATAAATGGTGAACTTTTATTGACATCCTCCACTCATAGACACATTTATGGTGTACCCATAATTTTATGTATCATTACAACCGTTAATTACCAAAATAATTTTGTCTCTCTCCGAGAAATTGGAATTTACTAGCTTTTCAAGCTTTTTAATTGGAAGGGTTGAAACAGTAACATACTACGACAGTGTTAATGATAAGCTATGTAGAACAGTCTGAAATAGAGCAGTGAATTTCATCATCTGATATCACGTTGTAATGAGGATCTTTCAGCTGAAAATTGGGATAATAACTGATCTAATCTCACTGCACCTAACCTTTTCGGCGCCAGCATATTTTTTGCCGATCATTTATGAAACAAAGTGATAAGTTTTGCGAATTTATCTTATTAAGCAACGTACTTTTCCAACTTCTTATTCATCAGTTTTTCTCGCATTAAGCGATCATTATTTCTACTAAGTATTTGAGTAATACTTGAAAAATACGTGTTTTCTTCTGTTTTCTACCATGTTCCTTGCTGCTTTTAAAAGTAACAAAGGCGTGCGACGGGATAGGAATTCATATCGTTATCATTATCTCTACCGCAGCTATTGCTACCACCATTTCAAGTGCTTCAAATAGATAACTCAGTTATAATTACAAACAATTTTTTAATTACTTGAAAGTTATGCAGAAATGTTTTTAAGGAATCAGTCATATGTCACCACCGGTTTAGCTCTAATTGCTTGATTTATTTGAACTATGAAATATACTTTAAAAGATATGGATAAGCATTAATTGGGATGACTGATTTAATAAAAAAAAAAAGAAATTTGAAAAGTGGTGAGTATTCTGACTCGTTAGATATGAGGCTGAATGCTATCACTTAGGAGAAAGTAAAAAAACAGTCTACTGCAGTTGAGACATTTGCACAACTATTTCAAAAGTTCGGATTTTACGACACTTCTTGAGGCAGTACAATTTTATTAAGCAAAAATGTGAAATTGCAAAAAATTCGCAAAATTTTCTATAAATTGCCAAGAAGTTAGAATTTGATTCTTTCGTTCCCAAAAATAACAGGCTATTTGGCCAGACATATTATAGGTCCCAGTAGACCGAGAGAAATTCCTTCCTCCAATATATCGTGGTCGGTATCGGGTGGGTGTGTCGGGTTGTATAAGACTGGGGCGGAGTTGGTTCCCTTCCGTTTCTTTGACATCCATCTTTCGTCTGTTAACATCATCAACTGAAGGATCGACACTTGAACTAAGTCTATTTGTCATTTCTGAATGTCAGGCCTTAGATCGTTCACTTAATGGTGCTTTTTTGATCCAAGAAAACAACCTGATATTATTCATGACAATTCCTGTGCAATTACTACTACTATCATCGTTAACAGCAGTGGGAATATCAAGTTCTCATAAATCCTACAGTTGCCTATTTGACCCGGCAAAATTCAATGATTCATTACAGCATGCATCACTTGTCATTAGTGCCACCGTGTTAGATATTAGCATTGATCCTAAGGACAATCAGTTACAGGTAATGAATGTTTTTTATCGATTATGACTTAATTTTTTGTCATTTGATCATCGATTGCTTCTTATCAAACTCTCATAATTTAAAAAACTATAATTTTTGTCCTTTCTTTTCTAAATTTTTTTTAATTAAACGTTTGATCAAACATTTCAAAATGTTTTGTAGTTAAATTGTGAAAGTTTGATATTTGGTCATTGCTTCTCATCAAACTTTCATAATTTAACTATCAATTTACCAATTATCCTAAAATTACCATTTTTCGAAATTTATACATCCAAATTAGACTTATCATTGTATACCATCTGACGAGAACTTTCTGATATTTCCTGAGATTGAAGAGACTTCAAAAGTGAATAATTATTTATAATTAGGTCATTTTTCAAGAGACTAATTTCTACACATCCAACTTTCATCGCTCTTTTAAACAATATATTTGCAAAACGAATGAATTAAACGAACATTCCAAGTGATAAATACATTTGCGCGATGCACTTTCATGTATTCCTTGCATTAATTTATTTAAAAAATAAAAATGAAAGAATGGAAAGAGAAACAAATGACCGCAGTTGTATGGAACAGATGGATTCTCACGGCTTATTCCTAATGACTTGCAAAATTGCGTTTTTTTTTCCTTCAGTGTTCTACCATTGTCCTATCAAGTAATTTGTCATCGATGACTTTCTGATTTGAATCCTTCAGATGATCTTCCATCACAAACAAATGTTACCAAAACATTTCATAAGTTTTTTTTTTGATTGATGTTTGACTTCTGTTTGTTTACTTCTGTATCTGATAATTCTGATTACAACAGAGAGAGAGAGAGACAGTACTTTGTAGTGAGTTGATTGCACAGTATGTTAACGATCATAAAATGACTCCGTCGAAGCTTTACACTTTGACTTGTACTGTATCAATTTCATTCTCCTGCAGATAAAATCGCTTTCTGCTATTGCTGTGGGAAAAAACTATCATTTACTTTAAACTGTTTGTGGTTATCTTGTTGATCAGTGAGGTCATCAATTTGACCTGTGCAATATGCAATAATTATTTTTTGCGCTAATTGCAGACTGCTACAGTTAGGGTGAAAAGGATTTTCAAAGGTTCCAATATCATCAATGGTAGGAAGAAAATAGCCATTCATGGATTAGGCAATTTACAGGTAAATATTTCCTTCTTAAATTTTTTACAGTAGATTCCATTTCTTTAAAATAATTGAGAGGAAAAATGTATCCATCAAAAGTTTGATCAATTTCTTTTGGGTTTTCCGGTGCAGCCGAGCATTTTTTTTTCTTTGGAAAATTGTAATACCTAAAAAACATTCCACAACCATTAAAATGTGCGCATATTCTAGGATCTGGAAGACCAGATATGCTTTCAATAATTCTAAAAGTAAAGGAATGAGAATGAAAAAATGTATTGAATAACTCAACACGCATTTTTACTTAAATATTTAAGTCGATTATTTATCTAAATTTTAGATAGGCTGCTAATATCAATAAATCTTTTCAGTTTCATATAAAGCAAGTACTGAAAGGAACACTGAGAATTATTAAATTTCTGTTTAAATTAATAAAAGAGAGGAAAGAACGCGAAGTTCCTCTCCTCTCTTTTATACTTCGTTGATTGAGGATATGTACACACATATATTTATGAGGTCATATGATTCATTTTGCTTGAAATTCTGAAGTTTTAAGACTGTATCCATTAATCCGATTTTATGTTGCACCATATTTTTGTTAATATTTATTTATTTGCAGATCTGCCGGAGTATTCTATATGAACGAGAAACGAAGATAATCCTCTTAAATGAGCTTAATGGATTGTTTTATCTTAATTCATCTCTGGTTCCCATTAATTTGAATATTCTCGACCAGCTCAATGCCCGTTTTCAGGGTTTATCCTTTTTTTTCAATTTTTTGTTTTACACTATGCAAGACAAGTAAGTCACAGAAACCAACATCAATTTGAATATTTGGTAGGACTAAGTTCACGAGATCGGATCTTTAATTCTACCATTCATACTCACGAATTACCAACCTTTGCTAAACCAAGAATTACCTATTTTTTTTCTTTTTTCTTAATATAATCAGAAATGGAATTAAACTTTCCAAAAATTCTGTTTAATATATGAGTAATTATTAACTAAGGTATATGAGTTCAATTTTTCCACTTTTATCCATTTGCTTGGCTATCAAAGTACAGAAAACTGAATTTTTCTCCAATTTTCACGATTGAAAAGAAAGCTGAGAGCTATGAATGTCCCCTTTCCTACGTTGTTTGTACGTCAATGAAGACATCCCACAGTACTCCACCTCCTCAGGTCTATTGCTTTTCCTTTATTCCCTTTATCTACCTGTTTTCGCCTGGGAAATAGCCAATTCCAAAACATTTGCATTTATTGTTTACACCGCAAAATAGCGGCCAATTATCGCAAATTCGGAACTAATTTGAGGGAAGCAATTTACCATCACTTCACAGCTGTTCTTCATTTAGGAAAAGAATAACTTCCTCGGTGTTTTAATGCTTTTCTTTTGTTTCTTCCGTTCCATTTAATTGGCTAACATTTGGAGCTACCGTGCCTATGATGCATCTGCCAAATTTACACCAGAAATTTGAATTATGAAAAACTTCGTTTTCTTAAGAGAAAAACAAAAATACTCTATTTTTTTCCTAAAATTTGTTGAAAATTCTCTTCCAAATGGACCTAAAATTTTACAATATTTGCATTTTTATTTAAGAACTAATGAAATAAAAAATAAGATAACGTTTAGGATTGAAAAAAATTCGAATTTAAACACTTTCTTAAACTCTTACCAGCAGTTCTTTAATTGTTGAAAATTTCATAAAATCATTTTTTGTATCTGATTTAGCAATGATAAACTAAAGTGATCTCATTGATCTTTTTTAGGTTAAAGGTGAATGTATTTTAATTACTGATGGGGGTGGTTTACAAGTTACTTACATAATGAAAATATTGGTTAGAGTAAGTTACTAGAAACTGGTCGAATTTTACGAGAATTACTTGTACTATTTTCAATTTAAGTTGAGGTTTCCTATTGTTATTATCCAGACTGGAATCCAACCTTAGATAATTGACTTAGGTATGGATTAGAAAAACAAATATACAGTCTAATATTCTTGCAAAAACATTGTATGGCAAATACTTGATTGATAATTTCAGTTTGGATTCTTAATCCATTATTTTATTATTTGATTTCAGGTTGGGTGCGTAAGAAGCAGCGGCATATAAAGCGAAGTGAGAATTTTATTAAATGCTTCTTCAAATTATCAGAAATTTTTCGGCTTAGATTTGTTTTAATTCTAAAACGTATCAATTAACAGTTTGATTCAGTGCTTGCGTTTGTATGATTTAATAGCCTTAGACGAGCGGAATAATCTTTCTTCTCCCATTTAAATGGCGAATATCTGATGTGTCATACAACGATCGGCTTGTTACTCAAATCGATATTTAATTAGCCGAAGATTTTTCAGCAAAATGTGAAGAGGTACGATGCCCATATGGTGCTAAGTGCCGATCAAATAGGTTCGATTTTTTATTCATTCAAAAAACCTCTAGTAAAATTTCCTCGAAACAAAGCATCATTGCATTAAATGTTAGTCTTTTATGCGCAAACTGTTCTGATTTGATGTGCTTACATAAATATTAATCCATCCATCTGAAATTTTTGAATCTTTCAAAAATACGACTATCGCCACGATCTACACGTAAAATATTACTTTTTATTATTATTGTTATTATTATTAACTATTATTATCATTTATTATTGTTAGATATTAGATATACGCATATGCATTCCATAATATCCCAATACTCTTATAACTAAAGGTAAATAAGGCGAAACTATCACACGCAAAAGTATTGGCCATAATATTTTTGTTGATGTTTCTTAATTTTAATCAAATAATTCATTCAAATCTTAGCGAAATTTCAGTGGCAAATGCGAGTGCCGTTCTTTTTGTAATACAGCTGGTCCAGCGGTATGTGGCACAGATAACGTGACTTACCTTAGCGAATGCCATCTTGGCGTACGTTCTTGTCTTGCACGTACGGAAGAGAAGTCAGAAATTAGAGTTAAACAAATTGGTGCATGCGGTATAAGCTTTTCTTTTGTCGTATTTTTTGATTCCATTGGGAAATAAAACTAAACAAATTTAAATGATAAATTGATTTCCTTTTACATTCTCAGAAATTAGAAAGAAATTATTGTCAAAATAATATTTATATGGTAATGCCACTCTCCCAACCACATTATTTAAGTCTTTTTGATTAATTTTTGGTTTTTGAGTTTTCACATGACAGTGTCTGTGTGGAAGCCATTTTAGAAAAGCTTTCTTTCATAGGAAAGCTAATAGCCCATTCCATTCAGATCCGCAATTTCACCGATCGTAACTTATCTGATGACCTCCAGGTCACTTTCGTTCTTACCACTTGCAAATTTGATTTGTAGTGGCAATTTTTTTAAAAATTTTTTTCAATAGTTCTGTGGAAGAGGATAAGAATGCAGTATGGGAAGTGTGATGACCGAACTTGAATTTTTTGAAAATTTTTCTGCCCATAGATTTTACACAATTTTTTCTTGAATTATGAAAGAGAGAAAAAGCATAGGATAGTTATTTTTGATCTCGAAGATCTCCAACCTCCTTCTTCTTCATACTGTTCATTTTTCGCTAAAAGAAATCTGAAATTTCATTTGATCAAAAGAAAACTTTTCAAGTTTTGTTTTATTTTAAAATTGAATAGTATGAGAGTGGCAGAGATTTTGTTTTAAAGGCTACGAAATGCATTATCGGAGGGAAAAGTAGTTTTGCGGAAATTTAGCTATTTTGCTTGAATTTCAAAAAAGTGACAGACAGAGAAGCTAAATCGGTGTGTTTATGCTTGAAATGAAGCAATGGCTACTTCCCAGGCTGAAAGAAAAAATGAATTGAAATACTTCTCAGTCCTCCGTTTTGCTAGAAATGACAAAAGAGCAGACGAAGTCAATGAGCTAATCGAATATGTACATCTCAGCCACAAAAAAAAGCCTATTAGCCAAACAACAAAACAGCTTCTTCGTCTTCCTCCTTTGGGTTCAATTTGCTATGATATATTCCGCTCGAGCGGTTTATGTCAAGAAATAAATGAATTGAAATGAAATCGTACTGTTTCGATCAACGGAACATGACGTGCAATATTTCTTTCCGACCAAATCATTTCACTTCAACGCAATGGAATTTTTTGGACTGCACGAAAATTTTAAATTCATTTTCTTCTATCATATTTCTAACCGTACATCTTATAATTTTACTTTTTGCAATTTCATTTAAGTAATCAATTTTCGACACTTATTTGCATCTAGTATTCACTACTTAAATACTGATTCCAATTCATGTTTCCGAGAGATTTTGATTCAAATAAATTCTATTAACACAGTACTACCATCATTAATATGTCGGCTTACTGCCTATTTACCACTCTTTTTATTTCATTGAACCTGAAATTAATTCTTACTTGTTACAAATGGACCAATGGTAAGCCCTTACTACAGTTTTGCCTGACGTAGAATTGTTTAACGGTACTCATTAGTCTACAATTTTTTCGTTATTTCACAAGTTTCGGTCTTTAAATGTTCATTTCAATTCTGCAGTATTGCCTTATTCACTTTTTCGTTTTCATTGTCACTGCTTAGACTTTACGCTTGCGGTATTTCCGGGTCTTTTCAGAAAAGCGTAATCCTTGTGAGGACTTGCGATGTGGGCCTGGAGAGCAGTGCGTGGTGTCGGAGAATGGAAAAGGTTATATCTCAGCGCATTGTATCTGTCCAGAACAGTGTGATAATTTTGGTGACAGTGTTGAATCGTCGCCTGTCTGCTCTACCGATGGAGTCGACTACCCATCTTTATGTCATCTTCGAGCACACGCATGTAAGACGAAACATAATGAAAGTGTCAAGTACTATGGTAAATGCGGTAAGTATCTATCTTCTTTAAAATTTAATTTTCATATACTAAAATTTCACTTCTTCTGACGGTGAAAAATCAAATGAAAAAGCTCTTAAACATTTTTTGTAATTTCATTAAACTGATGTTAACATTTTAGAAAGCTCCATTCATAATGGTTAAGTAAAAAACTATACCCATAATCTTTGATATTTTCTAATAATACCCATAATCTTTCATAGCAAACGAGTACTAGTGAATGATGGAAGTGGGTCTATTAGCCTGTGAGGTAGGACTCTTAGAGCAAATGATTTTAATTCAAAAATTTATGGCATTATTTGGTTCAACCTGTAATCATTTGAAATCTTACACTGTAAAATTTTCAAATTTTTGCAAATTTCAAGTTTGGTTTAAATAGGAAATTGCAGATCCTTGCAAGGATTTCATCTGTTCCGCAGGTACAGTATGTAAGGTAACAGCGGATCGGCGTGTTGAATGTCGTTGTTCACAGCAATGTGGAATGCATTCTGATCCTGTTTGTGCTACTGATGGAAATACGTAAGTTAGCCGTATTTTCTATCCTTCGCAAATATTTAAATGATTTAAGCGGAAGAATCGAGAGAATTTTCAGGGAAAAAAAGTTTGTATTAACATATTCTAAGAATCTGAAAATCATGCCGAAATTGAGTATGCTAGAATAACTTATACAATATTTTAATAAAAATTATTTCATATTATAACTTTGTTTTCGTTATTTGAGATATGAAAATGAATGTTTGATGTCTGTGTCAGCATGTCGTCATGATAATGAAGTTTTAATTTATCATAAAGGACGATGTAAAGGTTTCTTTTCCTTCAATTTTTCGTCATTTTCAGAGAACATTTTTAGACTTTAATTTTAATTATTACTTAACTTTTCATGCCCGCAAATCCTGAAAAGTGATGACAGGCAAGGAGTACTTCTCAACTGGTAGATTGTTGGCTATAGCATTCTAATGTATTTTGCAGTGCAAAGATGTTGTAATTAATAAATGATATATTAATTGGCATTACAGCATAATTGATATTCTGTTTGCTGAAATTAAATTCTCCAATTTTCCTTTAACTTTTTGTGGGTTTTATTGTTGTTATTTGTAGTAGGCTTTGGTGAAACAAGACGGACAGTACCATTATTGAAGGAATATCAATTCTTATCTACCTGTCGTTAAATTAAACGACTTTCTGCCGGGTACCAGGAAAACAGTTCACCTGAGTACAAACATCAAAATCATTTTTGCAGGAAATAATCCATGTAAACTGATTAATTGCTCGGATTTGGAGACATGTCACATTCTGGAAAATGGCACAGCCATATGCAAATGTATTCAGTATTGCCCGCCTGTTACGAAGCCTGTTTGTTCCATTGTTAGCGTCTTTTTTTCCTTGTTGTATGTTAATTTCTAAGGAAACTAGGTGTTTTGCGTACCTTAATTAAGCTAATACTTATGTATATAAAGCAATTTTGTTTTGCGATTAATATGTTCTCGCAGAATTTCTTGCCACATCTCAAAAAGAATTCTGCACTAGCAAATCGGACAATTATTATTTATGAACTATTGCTGTACCTTGCAACATTTTGATGATACTTCATTTCAGAATGGGAAAACGTATGAAAACGAATGTGTGATGCGACGTTCCGCATGCTTGTCGAAAATATACAATGCCGTACGACATACAGGTCCTTGCGGTAATTTTTTCTCTTTTTCGTGAATAATAATCCAGAAGTATCTTTCATTATTTGACAGTATGAACAATGCGTTAGAAGTACAATGATAAGATTTTAGTGCTGTTTCATAGAATTTTGAACAAGCGTACGGTAAATGATTCAGGCATAATTTTATTAATTGATTTTGACGTGTTTATGAATGAGATATTTTTACAAAAAAGAAATTGGAGTAAAGATGAGATGAGGTTAAATGAGTGAAAACTTAATTTAAATTAAATAACAAAGATCTATGAAAATTAATGTAAAAGACAAGAATAAAATGAAGGCTTTGGTGTATGTGCCAGCTACGACGGTTGCGGGCCATTCGAAGTATGTGTTGATCGAGATGGACATCCAACATGCGAATGCGAAGCTTGCGATTCGCAACTCAACGAAGTTTGCGCGTCCGATGGTATTACTTATGCCAATGAATGTAAAATGCGCCTGGAGTCCTGCTTGACCGGGAAATTCATTTATCAGAAGTACAGTGGAGTGTGTGGTTAGTCTTAAATTGCTTGCGAGATATTCACTTCTCTACCATCACTTTCCCATTATTTTCATGCGTAATCGAATAGCCAACAGCAGGCCTACGTAGCCAACAGCAGGCCTACCTACTACAGCTATGTATGCTTAAATAATAAAATGTCTAGTAATCTGTACATTTATGAAGTATTCTTAATACTAATTGTTATGAAATTAAATAATCTTTCAGTATTCCTAAAAAAGTGTATTTATTTAAGATATTACATTTATAAAATTTTTGGAGTTTTATTTTTAAAGAAAGACAATCCCTATGAAAGCTTCAGCTATTGAAATCTGAATTTTTAGTAGAAAATAATTTTAAAATTGAAGTTGGCTGCACAAATGTTCATTGCGAATTTTATGCCATTTGCGTGTCGGATGAAACTGGTAGTGGTTCTTGTCAATGTCCGGACCAATGCGCTTATGACAATTCCGGTTTTCTTTTTTTGCCATACAATATATTTTACACAATTGATATTATTTATGTACTCTATAGAAGAAAAATAAGGAAAACGATTTCGTCAATTCGGTTTTGCGTAGGACGTGTCTTTATCCTGTCTGTCTAAGTATTACTTTTCAATCACAACTTCGATTGTATTATAATGATTGTCACTTATCCTTCATGAACATGGCATTCCTCTCCGGTTGTACCTTTTTGGTGCGGATTTCCAGAGACGATATGTGCAACAGATGGCATCACATATCCTTCAGAATGTCATATGCGTCAAGCTGCATGCCAACAACAAAAATTCATAGTCGTTGCTTTTCGAGGTTCCTGTGATAGTTGTTCAAATACCGTTTGTCTTGAGGGACAGCAATGTGAGGACGGCATTTGTTTCTGTCCAAGTAGCTGTCCAGATGTTGCCGAAAATAGTACGGTATGGTTAGAACTTTCTGCTTTTGTATTCAACATAGACTTTTAAGTTTTAATCATTTTAAAGTGCGATATCGAAATTATGAGGTCTGGAATTTAAGTATATTTAAGCGCTAAAGTCTTTAGTAAACTTAATTGTCTTCTTTCGATTACCGAACAAATAGCTTAGAGAAAAAAAGAATGAAACAAAAATACATTTAGTTTCTTAAGATGAAAGCGACTATTTAGGAATACTTTATTAATTGGTTCTAGAACGAACCACTTAGTATCATTGATATTTTGAAGACATAAAATGGTGGAAATTTCAAAAGTTAAACTTTATTTAATAAATTTTAAAGGTATGTGGTAGTGATGGAATACTTTATCCATCGATGTGTCATTTGAGGACAGCCGCTTGTCACAAAGGTTCGGCAATATCCGTTCAACATCTAAGTAACTGCAAGCAGTCATTAAGCAAAATTGGTCTGTCTATTTCTCTTTTTGTCGCACATTCTTGCTATTTATGCGACTCTTCAAATGACAATCGCACTAATACATTAACCAATCAAATTTCTGCTATGAAATCTAAAATTCTGCAACTCTTTCTGCAAGAGCCTACGTTAACTATAATACGCTGAATTGATTAATATTGTCTTTAATTACAAATTGATTGGTTGTTTGAGTGAAATTTAACAAGAAGTTGACAATGTGTGCAATATCTTTGATAATAGCATCTTCGTTTTTTTTTATTACTTGCGCTTTACAACTATCTTTTCAATTTTCCCATCCATCTGTCTCTCTCTTTTCCTCTTTTGCTAACTAACGTATTTTGCATGTAAATAATGTAATTGCTAATTTTCGTGGTAAAACAAATGCGCCCGTTACCTTAGGTGAAGCGCCCTTGTAACAAAACAGAAATTCAGAAATACTATCATCCTAAATAGCCATATTGAAGTGACCTAATTTATTTGAGGTATGAAAATAAGGAGGGGGCAATATTAGCGATAAGACAGCTATGAAGAGCGTTTCTGTCCCATTGATCATTGCTAGCAGCCAAAGCAGTGACAATAAGGTCCTCAAAAACTGAAGGATTTACTTTTAGCAAACAGTACAACTGCAATACATTAATACCCTAAACTTACGTAAGTCCACTCTACGCACTTCGACAGCTTTTCTGTGTTGAATATTTGCCATCTGACATTCGAAAGGTTAATTAATGTTTGCTGTGTTCTGGAAGTATGTGATTGGGCACTTGTTGTTTGTTAAAATAAAAATACTTCATCTGCAACCTGTTTAATGCTTCAACTAAGATATATTTTTAATATTAAGGTGAAAATAAGCAATCTGATTAATTTCATTTGTACTGGATGATTTATAATAATGTTTAGATGCCGCAACTTAGGGGCTTAGTTTGAAACTGACTGTGAAAACTGATTAAATTGATAATTTCAAATTATTTGCCCTTTCGGGGTGATTTATTGATGAAAATTCCATAATATAGTCTTTGGGTCCTTGTTTTCTTTTGTTGGTAGGGAGGATAAAAATGATGAACTGTAAAAGCTGGTGATTCATTTAAAAAAAATTCATAATTAGCCTCCATCGCACAGTGTAGTTATTTAGGTGAATTTTCGACAATGAGTATTTGCGATCAGCAGAGTTGTTCCTTCGGTGGTATTTGTGTAGTACTGAGCGAGAATCATCTATCGGATGTATGTCTGTGTGATTTCAATTGTTCCACAACAGATGATATGGAAGCCATTTGCGCCAGTGATGGAAATGTCTATAATTCAACATGTTTCATGGATTTGGCATCTTGCAAACAGCAAAGATCCATTTATCAGATAGCACCGATACATCTTTGTCATTACAATGGTAGTTGTAACGATGTTGCTATTATTTTTGTAGTAAGACGTTGGAGGAATCAACTGAACGTGTAATGTTTCAAGACGAATTTCTCTTTCAGATGGAATTATAGCTGCTTCATTACAACAGCGATACTTAAAGTCTTAACATTACTTTGTAAATTTATTTTCAACCATTGTGTCTTCCCACACAACTCTTCTCATGATATGCTGCGATAAATTGATATCTTATCACTGTAGAATTTATTCTTTGAACTCCTGCATTTTCTTTCAGACTGGCGCAATTGATAGGAATTAGGAAAGAATAAAAGAAGATAGAGGATAGGAGTGTAAACTGAGAAATTTCCAGAAGGCGTTTATTCAATCTCTTCAGCCATTAATTTAGGATTGATTAGAACTTCTCAAGTCCATTTATTATTAAGTGAGCAATGCTTTTATATGTTAAAATCTAGGAGGAATAACTAGAAAAGTAGGGTCGTAGAAGAGAGAGAGAGAGAGAGAGAAAAAACAGAAATCGATGCATGTTTTGTTCAAACTTATCTATTGTTTACTCTATTCTATTTTCTATACGTAAAACTTTTTCTTTTTAATTACTATAGAAGAGTGTACAATTTTGCAGATAAATGCAGTTGCAACCGTATTGGATCTTACAGCGACGTGTGTGATCAGCGTGGACAATGTCGATGTCTTCCTGGCGTGGCTGGCAAGAGATGTGATCACTGCCTGCCGGGTTTCTGGGGATTACATCTGATACCCAAAGGTGCAGTAGGATGTCAGCGTAAGCGATTTCCCTGATCGTTTAAGACTAAGAACATTCTTGTTAGAATTATAAAGGAAACATTTCCTTCTCATTTCATTTTATAGCATGCGGTTGTTCGGCATTCGGATCTTCGCGCTTTGACTGCGAACAATTATCAGGTCGTTGTCAATGCAAATCGAATTCATACGGTTTAAAATGTGACTCCTGTAGTCCGGATTTTATTTTAACTTCAAACGGTTGTTTGAAAAAGACAGAACTACATACTCCCAAGTAATTTTGAGGATTATAGAAGTTCGACTATTTAAAAACTACATCTTTACATCATGCTAATTTTAGTAAAATAAATATTCCTAAGTTTTGCGTAGCCTTTTTTATGTAAGTGAGTAATAAGATAAAAAGAGGACGGATGATGAAGCGTTTTTTTTGGTGATTATTGCTGCCATTTTAACAAAATATAAAAATCTCCGGTTAACGGAACAACATATAGTCTGTAATCAAAATTGTCCTCTCCTAATTAGTAAGTGATCATACCGATTTTAGAAAAAGGGAATTTTAGGAAAAATGCGGCAAACTAAGATTTACAAAATTATAACTGTGCATCATTTTAAGAGACTGCAGCGAACTGCGCTGTCATCACGGAGGGGTTTGCGTGATGACATTATCAGGAATGCCGATTTGTAAATGCCCAGAACAATGTTCATTAGATCATCTTGGGCTAGCAGCTGAAATGATTACCTGTGGATCTGACGGAAATACTTACGACAGTATCTGTGACTTGCAACAATTTGCATGCATTCATCAATTGGATGTAGTCCCTACGGAACTTGGCACTTGTCTACAAGGTAACAACTGTTTTGTAGTAATACAAATGCCTATTGTCCGAAAAAGAATTCAGTAGACATTTTCAGTCTTAAATTCAAAATGACGGCTAATCAATGAGAGCAATAGCAGGGGCATTTTGTTTATAACCATCAACCGAACTCATTGCTATGCCAATACCGAATTAATGAATGTAAGATAAATAGTTACTGTAATGGCAATAAGAGACCTGCTAGAAAGAGAGAATTACTGATTAATAGTTAGATTTTTTCGACATATTACATTTGAAATAGCAAGGAATTTTGTTAGTTTTAGTACTTCACTTAGCTAAATTGAAAAATGTACAGAAATATGTTTCAGACGCCAGCAGTGGTAACGGTGAGACGCAGCGACGTCGAGAGCGTAAATTAGGTACGCCGGCGTTTTTGGGAAATTTATGCATAGATGACACTGACTGTCGTATTTTTAATGCACATTGTGGTGAAATGAATTTTTTGAAGTTGAGGTCATGCAAATGTAGAGAAGGATTCTTTCCATCAAAGGATATGGCGCAATGCATACAAGGTTGGAGTGTTAACTGATCTCTTCGTCAGAATTATTATTTTTTGAAGTTCATCTTAGGTTAGATGATAATGAGTAAATGGAGTGGGTTACTTCATGGAGTAGTAAACAGAGAATCTATTGGTTTTCCTTGCTACTGTTGTTTCTATCCTTTTATTACACTTTAATGAAATATTCTAAAGTAAAGTTTTAAACGCTGAGCTGAAACTGAAAATCTCTAAAATATTTACAGATCGAAAAGTTCATTTTCTATTCTTCTTTCTACTAAATAAAGTTAAAAAAACTATAGTAGCGATGTTTGAATGGTGGAATATTAAATTTTTGGTCGAAAATTACTGCTGTTTGCAATATTTTCATAAATTATTATTTTTTGAGAAATAAATTGCATGTCTTAAGATTCAAATTTCCGATGTTCCGAATAATTAGTTGATGTTTGTTACCAATGCTTAAATTGTTTGCATTATAGAAAAGAATGATAGTCAAGAAAGTTCTTGGAAGCTTGACGGATCATCCGGAATGCAAATTATCATCAGAAAATCATTGAGTCGTCTCCTTTCTATCCAAATGCAGGTGTAGCATTTTTTTTTTTTGTTAAATTTACTGTTTGCAGACTATTACTGAGCGAGTGCAGTAAAGGTTGTTTGCAAGAAAATGCATGCTGTTGCAAAGGCGTGCTTCTTCAGATATCGTTTGGAAGTGTTCTACTTAGCGGTCTATTATTAATGTATTGCATTTCAGAAGATCTGACATGTAATTTTTTTGAATCGTTGTGCTAATTCAATAATATAACTTTATCGACAGGTTAAAGCACATAATACTTCGGGTGTATTGCTGTATAGCGGTTTAAACGAAATGAGTGATTTCATCCTTCTCTTACTCTCAGACTCCAAACTTATATTCAGGTATATTTTTACCTTTAACTAATTATGCATTTTTCATTGTAATTTTAATGGCATATGCAATATCAAATGATTTGTTTCCTACTTAAAACTTTTCTTCCTCTGATATTTGGACTATCTACATAAAGTTATTTATATATTTGGCTTATTGCTGAAAGGTTTAAGCGTAACTATATGAGCATAAAAATAGTACTCACTTTTCGTTCTGAACTACAAAATTACCCCAACCATACAAACAAGTGGCTTTGAACCCCAGCGATCATCCACCATTGAATGGAGGAAATGTTGAAGGTTCTACGATCTTCGTTTTCGTTATTGTTTAATTCTAATTTGTGCATACTGCACAGGGCACAACTGTATGCCTATCGATATGTTAAAATGAATTTCAGTCTCGCACTCAATGATAAAGAATTTGTTATGAAATGGGAATCATTGGTGGACATAAATCGATCATACACAGTTACAGTTATGTTTCTGTATGATCAAATATCTTTAGCTGTTAATGATATGGCTCCAGTAGTTTCTAAATTGCCGTTATCAATCATCAGCTACCCACTTAAACTTAACACATCGATATACCTCGGATATACACCGTCGAACCTTCGGTATGTCTCTTTCATACCTTAATTTGGGTTAATTTTTCAGTAAATTCACATTCACTTTGTTATTGAAAAATGCAACGATACATTGTGAAGCAATAAAGGTCACGCTATAACCTTCCTCAAATTATTAAACGATTTCATTCAACAGAATCTATTATCCAATCAATTCTGATCAAAAAATATGAATTATTAAACACATTTGACAATTTTTTCAACGTTTTAATTGTTTTTTGACGTCATATATTTTATCAAAAAACTTGGCTTCTAAATAAATGTGAAAAGCTAACATTATCTTATAGCTTACATTCAATGCAACCAATGCTAAGGAATTTTACGGGTTGTCTATCAAATATTTTTATTAATGGACACAAAATATCCAAAGAAGGCATAAAATTCTTGGGCAACGTTGGTAAGATCATTGTATTTGATTAGTTCACATAAATTCATCTCACCGTCTTTTCTTTTATTACTTCAACACTATCATTTAGTTTAATTAGATCAGATAGAGGAGAGGTGTACGTTCAAGGTATGATAGTTCTGAATAAAGCAGCTAGAAATGATTACTAATTGAGGCGATGAAGTTGAGATAATTTATAGTGCTATGGTGATGATCGATGTCTTTAATATCTTTAATGACATCTCTGTTATTGTACTCATTATTATTGTACTCATATTGTACTCATTAATGTGGTCGTCTACAAGAAGACATTATCAGCGTTGATCATCGATTTCAAAATGAATTTCCTTCGTTTATTTAAAAATTTTCTTTAAGTTTATTGTTCACAAAATACGTGTGTGAATAATTGTGCGAATGGAAATTCATGTCAACTGAATGGGATCAGTGCAAAACCGACATGTCGTTGTATTCAATACTTTAATGGTTCTGTTCATTAACTTACATTACGTTTCATTTTCGATTAATTTTAGAGTTTTTGTACTTTCACTCATTTTTAATTAGTAAGCCTTAAAATACTACATAAGTGCTTGATCACTGCCATCATCAATTAAGAAATGTGTTGTTAGAGAAGTAAAAGTAACAGTGTAAATACACTCTTTTCAACTTCCCATTTCCATTTTGCTTTGCACTCCTTTGATAAATTAAAAAGCGCCCTACAGCTCCTTTGATTGCTTGTCGCTAATAGTACGGATGATGACTTTTTGAGTTGGGTAATATAAGGAAAAGATCTGATCGAAGTAAATGAGTTGCAAGTTTTTTTTCTGACCCTCCTATTTTATCACACTGTTTCATCTTATTCTTATGTTTTTTGAAAAAATTAAAGTCATAATGTCAACAATTGCAGGTGGACTTTGTGAGCAACAAATATGTGAAAGTAGTGAAATCTGTGATGATCGAACTGGTACCGAGATAGTCAGTGAAGAACAATTAAGTTTGTTTAATTATCAGATCCGTCACAGCTATGATTTTGCAGTTGAAAAAAATGTTCTATGACATAAAAAATATGTAAAGCAATGAAATTAGACTAAAAAAATCACTTTGATGAGGGCTATAAAAGATTTCAAATGTGTTGCAGACGCGAAGTCGGATCATACCGTCCCACTATTCATTGGTGATGGTATTTTAATGAAAAAGGACTTGAGAATGGATGTGAAGGAAGAATTGGAATTAGAAATATGGCTAAAAGCAATGGATTCAGATGGCTTAGTATTTTATTGGACCAATTTAGACGCTACAACGGGGCGATATACAGACAGCGATTTTGTAGCATTAGTGTTGGTCGCTTCGCAGCCACACTTCTTCTGGAATCTTGGCTCCGGAATTGCTTACAGCAGGTAATTTATTTCCAAATAATTCCCAATATTTGTGTCATCACAACGTCATAATTTCACTCGATGAACTCGCTGACATAGATTCTTCATTTCCAGTCTGTTAGAAGATTATCGACCAAGCTCGATTATGAACTTTGAAGAATAATGGAAGAGAATTATTGTCAGAGAACTATTAGACTTTTTAGTGCTTTGATCAAAATTGTTAAATTTTGATTAATTGAGACGGCTGGAAGGAATATCTCCAGCGACTTCTACTCCTTCTAAATCTTACTGTTAAACACTTATATCAGTGTTAGTAGCTTATTCTTGGAAGGCTTTATTTCATCGTGTAATTAAACTATCGTTAATTCTAAAACTGAGGGACTTTATTTTATCCGATTAATATTAACCGGGAAAAGTGTTAATGGGACTATTTAGCCTTTGTCATTACTGATATTGTTGGAAGTACAATCTGAAATGGAACTGAAAAATGATTGGTACGAAGGAAAAGAAAAGTATTCAAGGATTTTGCAGTATAAATAAGGTGTCGATGAATTATTGTTTTGACATACCGGAATATCTCAATACTCCGGACAATGTGATAGGTGCCTGGTTGTAATAGTAGTAAGCATGCACACTTAAGTTTTGGATTTGCTTGTAAGTTGAATTTCATAGTTATCTCTTTCAATCTTTCTTGAATAGTTTTGATTCAGATCCACTACATCAGTTTTGAACGATCAGTTCCATTCGATCCGTTTTCGAACGTCCTTACTCAGCAGTTCACTTCAAGTTGATAATGAACTGATCGAATCCCAACTTTTCCAGGTTGTTTGTTGATGCCTCCATGTGTACTTATTTTTTTATGGTGAATTTTGGATCATTAAATTGGAATTGTGGGAATATGTAATTTTGCAGAATTTTTTTTTCTGGATTTGTATAAGAAAATATGTATTACCAAACAATTTTAAATTTAACCTGAAATTGGATATCTTTAAAACCTAAGTTTGCTTACCAAGTTTGTATATAGTGCAAATTAGCACTGAAAATGCTCACTAGTCATTGATAGCCTGGCAATTCACATTTGAACGGGAATGGTGCAGTGGCTTTCATTGGCGGTGTTCCAAACAAAACCGTCGTACCGAGTGAAATACCAGAACTCACGGTGCCATTTCGGGGTATAGTGCAACGATTGACAATTAACGGACATACCTTTTCTGAACTTCTCAAGGTATGTCTGAAAAAATATTTGAAAAAAAGACGTTTAGAAAGATATTATAATGTATGAAGCAATCTTACTGTCTTTTGTCGAGTTGATACCTTCTCTCTTTTTACAGTTCTCGGCCGAAGTTTGTCGAATGATCAGTGATAGGAGTCCACACACACACACACACACACACACACACACACACACACCTGTTGTGCCAATTATTGCTAATTTAAGAAATTAAAATTTAGTAAAAGAGCTTTTTAAAGCAGTGACAGCAGTCATATTTGACAGTTTATTTATATTATCATTTCCGATGTTATGCCGGTTCCAGAAAGTTCTCATCTATCGTCTTGTTCTCACTTACCGATTTTAATCCACCACTTCACACATTCTTGCTAGACGCAAGAACCTTACATATCTCTCTTATTTGAATCATAGAAACCTGAAGTCGTTCATAAAATTTTAATTCTTACTCTCAACCATCAAATCCTACTTGATCCATTCATTTTCAAATAAATTTCTCAACTTGTCCACCACTCTTAGTGTGTTGTTCTCATCAGAAAATGATATTCCGATAGCTATTTGGCTTACCGTTTACGATTCATACGTCCAGAACAATCAGTATTATTTAGTAGTTAGTTATATCCACCGTCTTCCTATCTCACAGCAGTGGCCTCTTTGTCTTTTATTTTTTAAATTTGAAATAATCTGTGATACTTCTATTTTCATTCCCAAATATGCTTGAAACCCTTTAGAATCTTTGTGAGCTTTTCTCAACTGCAAATATAATTGCATTAATAGTTGTGGTGAATATTTGTAGGAATTCCAACAGATCGGTCGTGTCGTGCGGTACAACGGTGCTTCATGCACTAATGCGATGAGTGAAAGGGGAAATTGTTCATGGAAGTGGGACGAATATCAAATACCGAAATATATACAGCAAGGTTTCCTTGTATTTTCCTTCCGATAAGGATAGTAAGAGATATTGGAAGAGAAGGAGCACAATGTGGCTGTTTACTCTTATAAAAATAAATAAAATTTTATAACTTTCTTTAATTATCCAGCAACTTCTCTTCGAAATTTGTTAAAAACAACAACAGCGAAAGGAAAACAGTTTTTAGATCTATTAGAACTGGAAATAGCACATTTTTGCAACAACTTATTTGTTTACTCACTTCTTCTTCAATATTTTCGAATTTATTTGTAAGGTAAAGAAGCAGGCGGCGATAGCCTATTGCTCAATGGACAAAACGAACATGCGTTGGTGAAAAAAGTGATTTCAAAGTATACTTTATCGTTAACTCATTTCCATATTAAATCCTCTTTTATAGTGAAGAATATTGCGCAACGACAAAAGATAACTTTTAATTTACAAAATTACTGCAACCCCTCTTTTTTCCATTCTCAAAACACTAAGCGTAGTTAATTACTTCAATGCGTAATTAATTATAAATTAATCATCAAATTATTATAAGTTTGTTCCTTCACATATTAATGCGTGAAATATAACATATCGGCAAAATAAATGTTTGAAAATTAGTTTTCAACTTTAAGTGTTGAAAACTAATTGACAAGCTTATTTGGTAACTCGCCGTAATATATTGGAGGAGCAGAAGAGCTGCAGCACTTCAAGTTTTGGAAAGCATTCCATTTCGGTACTTTTCATTTTAAAATTTTTAAATCACAATGTGTAAATACTTACGCAAATGTTTTCTATCATTTTCAGGAAGGAGTCGAAGATAACGACGGATTATCAGTTTATGATCAAAACCAATAAATCAGATGGCTTAATTTGGTGGGAAAGCAAGAGATATACTACTCGTTCTGATTATTTGGCAATATTTCTCCTCGGTGGACGACTTGGTTTTGCTATAAATTTAGGCAGCAATTCAAAAATTAAAATATCAAATGCGATTGTAAATGATAATCTGTGGCACAGTGTTGCGCTTTCACGGTTTTTTTTTCGAATTTTTGTTTTTAATTGTAACTTTTAGTTGGGAACTTTATTGACTTATCCTTACAGAAAGTCAAACCAACCGAATGCTATTTTTAAGGAGAGAAGCAAAAAGCATCCTCTGTGAGAATTAATTTACGGTATGATCGTTGTCGTGGCTTGTTGCCATGAAGAGAATTTTGAGTAAAAGTTCTATTGGAATTTAATTCTGTTGCACTCATTCGTGCATCTAAGGGTATTTAGGTGCATAAATAATTGCGCCCATAAATTAGCTAATTTCAGAAAAAAGCGAAAATTATTGTTAACTGTAGACAGTGAAAAAGTTGCTTATACTTTACCGCCTGGTGCCACGGAGTTGACCACTGATGGAATTATTTGGATTGGCATGTTTCTTTTATCTTCAGAAAACTAAGACTGTTACTTACTTTTCAAGTTGAAGTTGAATTTCATTTATGAAAGCTTTTACAATTGTAATCGAAATTTACACGTAGCTAAGCTTCGAGGACTATTTAGATGATGATAAGTTGAAATTAAATTTTTTTCGTCCATTTTGCGAAAACCTTGCTTGACCGTTAAATTTAATTTCAGGTGGAAAAAAGAAAGTACCACGAAGTTTTCCAGTACGAACACCCTACAAAGGATGCTTACGAAACTTACGAATCTCATCACAGTTAATTAACTTACGACGGGAGTTTTCATCAAGCAAAATATTTCAAGAATGCGAAAATTAAAAATTTCGTAGAGATAGTGATTTGACATTTTAAATTTAAAAGCGGTTTTAAATATTTATAATAAATTTTTAGGCACTTTTTTGGATATTTCTTTTACAGTATTTTCAACTTGTAGGAATGTATGAATGCTCAGAAGTTCATTTAATTCTCTTCTTAAGATCATTACTTATGCAAACAATTACTGGTTTTACTGAAGTTCTCTTCGATTTGTAGCAGCAGCAGTTAACTGAAGTTGGATATGATACTTAACAATTAAAAAGATTCCTACTGCTCGAGCACACTGAACATTTGCGATCATTTCATCAGTTGTTAATTTTTCAATGATCTTATTGGGCTATTATAAATTTAGCAATGCCTTCTGATGAAAAAGTGGAAATCATTGCTTGGTGAGTAATACTTGAGTGGTACTAATGCAATAAGTAGCAGTAATTCATCTTTAGAACCTTATCTTTCAACCTTCCTATCAGAATCAGCTCGTTTGAGATTATTTATTCTTTCGCTACAACAGAAAAAGACACTGATGGCAGCGTTGTTGTATATTTTCATATTTAATAAAATTGTTAAGTCTGTTTGTTGCAATTCGGTACGGAAGAATCAGTTATGGTGCTACTTTTGTACTTATTATTTATCAGTGCTAATGAATTGTCTCTTAAAGCTTTGTTAAATCACTTAATGAAATTAATAAATTGGTGTTTGCAAGCGAATTATGAAATAATGGGGCTATATAGATGGGAATATGAAGAAAACGATAATTTGCTGCGATATCTTAATTTTGACTGCTAATATATAACATTTGATACGAACCTCTGATAATGATAAAAGTTGGTACCGATTGGATCATTTTTGCCTAACATTTGTGGTATATGATTAACTTACATGCGTCTACTGTTGTAGGTTTAAGTCTAGGAATATGCAAATATTTTACAATTATTTCAGTGTCTTTGTTATATCATTTCTTTCATCGATCACAATGCGCAGAGGTCTGATACGGAATTATTCATTGCACAGATTAATCAATGGTCAGATCGTTTTATGTTAATACTGTAACCTAAATTCTTTGAAGTAATAGCGGTCAATTACTGCAGTGGAATTTTTTATCAGTTTCTCAGAAATTTCCCACTTAAAATCAAAAGTGTTATTTCAAAATATAAGAAGGAACAAAGTTGGATGCCTTGGCACATTTGTGTAAAATGAAGAAATATCAGAAGTAATATCTCGAAATAAAGTTTGTTAGTGAAGCGAATGACTATTCTCAGTTCAATTTGTAAAATAAACTGAAAAAAATCCGGTTCTAGAATTTCAACAAAATTTGTTTTCATTCTTTAGCCACTTATCTGTTCTCTCCTCCTCTCATAGCTATGAAATAAATACATTTTTCTTGTCACAAATCCGCTTGCTTGTCAACCTACTAATTTACAAAGCTAAAATTTTTGCAAAATGGTTAGTTAGCTTTAATTATCTGGAAAATTAATGATAAAAACAATTTTGTTTTTGTGCAATATGTTAAAAGATAAGTAAATGAAATTTCAATAATTAACAATGAGATAATTCTAAACCATATGGCTCATTATCAACAATGTCTAGCAATGAATGTGTCCTTTCTGAAATAATCAAATTTTAACACTACAGGACGATGCGAGCGATGTTACAGATGCTCTTAGTCAACTTTCGACGGATCAAGTTGAACGTATGTCAATTATCACTCAAATAATTGACATCGTATAAAGTAAATCAGTGAAATGAGTTATCATCCTTATCATTATCATCATCTCCCGTAACCGCCTTAATGATTGAGCTTTTATTAAACTTTATCAATTTCAAATGTTTGAGATTACTATTCGAAACCGTATTTTCTACTATCTACTTGAGTTCTGTACATGTTTTTACATACACAACCAGCAAAATAGTTAAATAATTAAATTTTATTCAGAATTTCGGAAATACTTTAAAATGTTTGATAAAGAAAACAAAGGTTTTATCAGAGCGACACAAGTTGGTCAGATTTTAAGAACTATGGGCCAAGCATTCGAAGAACGAGATTTGAAGCAACTCATTAAAGAGTTCGATACCGACGGTGCATCATTCATAGTTAAAATAAAACTTCTGAAAATTTATCAATTTCTACTTTGATTGTAGAATAACATCCTCATTTCCGTTCTCCAGTTGATCGTTGTTTGATGTGAGAATTATCTTAAAATGGAACTATTAGTTGTGAATTAGCAAAAAAAGATTGGATAGAGTTATATATCTATCCGAGTTCTGCAACTGCACCTTGAATTGAATAGCTCTGTAAATGGTAGGAAAGTTTATCAGTTACAAATTGATAACTATATCTTTCTTTCAAATAAATTTCAAAAATTATGTGACTATTTATGCAATTATCATTATTATCAGTTAATAACATAATTTGCAAATGAATTTTTAGAATCTTACAGGATCGGGTGAGATTGAATTCGAAGAATTCGCAGCAATGGTTGCCAGTTTTGTTGTTGAAGATGAAAATGCTGGCATTGAGGAGGAATTGCGAGAAGCATTTCGTTTGTATGATAAGGAGGTAGATCGATATGTTGGGAAAGCAATTGCTAATTCATAAAATTATACTTTTTAATTAGAATTTTCTGATTTCAAGTTGCGTTAAGGACATTCATCCCATAATTAAGAGAAGAACAGATAACCACTATCAAACCGTAATTTCCTCTGTTTACATTACCAGAGAAGTTCAATCAAAAAAAGAATGATATCTTGAATCATTCTTCTACTGCACCTAATGTGATGGTAAAATGATCATTGATAATAATTTAGAAATGTTTTTTCATTTGATTTTATTCCATGATTTTTCAATTTTTAATCTTAAGGGCAATGGTTATATAGTTGTATCAGATTTGCGTGATATCTTACGCGCGTTGGATGAAAATATCTCTGAGGAAGAACTGGATGAAATGATTGCCGATATTGACACAGATGGTTCCGGTACTGTTGATTTTGATGGTACGTTAGAATTATAGTTATTGTTCGATAATTTTAAAGGCATTTTCCAGATTTGTCAGTTTTTTGTTAGATACCATTTTGCTTTGAAAGCGATATGAGATAGTACGAAAGTAGACATTAATCTGTTTAAGGTTGTTGCAGATCGTAATTTAGATCTGTTTTTAGTTCTTATCATCAGAACTCTTTCTTCCCCTTTTATATATAATTTACTTTCAGAATTTATGGAAATGATGTCCGGCGAGTAACCATTCCTCAAAACTATCAGAAATATAATGCAATACAGAACGAAATTTTTGAAGTACCTTACTGTTAAAATCTTCAATTATGAAATAAATTGTGAAGCGTGACCTTCGTTTCTTTTCCATCCTTACTCAATCCAAGAAAGTTATGGAATCCAATCTACCAACTGTTATATTTTGTTAGGGCTCAAAAGATATTTAAATTTTCTATGCAACTGATCATTAACTGATCCTCAACATCAGAGTGATACACCGCTGCTCGCATTTTTCGGCTTCTAAAAGTTGGCAAAAGTGAATAGAGAATGATACAGTTTAAAATCATGTCATAACGTGTGATCTGCATGATAGCTATAACGTATACCCTGATCCTATTTAATGGGGACCACCGATTCTGCAAGCAGGAAGAAACAGCGATTAAAATATCTAATCACGAAATTGAGTAGAAATAAACGCTGTTGATTTATTTCGACGTGGGACAAAAATTTTCGTTAGCGGACCATCTTGAAATGGTAGGGACGTGACTGTTAAGCTGTTGGTGTCTGTGGCTTCTGTTTGCGTTGTTTGGATCTTGTATCACTTATGAAGGAAATAACCGAACCGAAGAGCCTTCTGCATGTTTGTTAATTGGTTGGCAAGTTGAAGAGATGCTTAGGACCGCTACCAGACTGAAATACTCAGCTGGCAGACCCTCCATTGGTTTGGCATTATTTGGATGTAAAAATCGTCCTGCATATCGAATTGTAGTATTCCCAGACAAAGCGTACGGGCGTCATCACGAAGGAAGTATCATCGAAGAGGTACTTAGCTCTTTTATGCTTTTTTCCAGTTTCTCACTTCATGGGCATGGTTATATAGCGGTACTAGGTTTGTCCACATTTACACTAGAAATAAAGCTTTTATGCTGGCAATAGTGCCTCAGTGACTGTATTGATACAGAGTATTTTAAATTCATTATTCATGGTTTGCTAGCGTTCAAATTTGCGAAGTTACTGGTGCACAGAAAGTAACGCTTCTGACTTTGTTGTAACAGTCTATCTTCTCAATACCTTCAATGAAGTTAATGTGGACACTTAAAACTTATTGTGATGTAATTGAGTAAATATTAATAATTTAACTTGAAGTTAATTTTTAGATTGGAGTTTTCGACCCGTTGCCCAATTTCCGAAACGAAAAATTAGTTGCATGTGATGTTACTCGCGTGAAGTATTGGATCGGAGAACGTAACGCTCATATATCGCCATCTCTTTTGGAGCTTTTAGGTGCTGTCTTTCTTTAATGGCAGATTTATTTATTTTCTATTTAAGTGTCTGTGTGACGCAATCAGCTCATGCCTATTTGAAAATTACTTTCACACTTCGTGTTCTGATTTCTGTGTTTTAAAAATTTCAGGACTGTGGGGGGTATTACCAATACATCCGAAGACTTTTATTCGTGCACGATATAATCTTAAAGAACTGGAAGAAACTAAATTAAAAACTCATTCTCTAACATCTCAATCAGATCTATCAGAAGTGGAAGCAAAGGAAAAAATTGAAAAAGAAGCTCATCTTTGATTGAAAGGGAACAAATTTCAAAACAAGGAAACAAAAGACTAGAAGATTTACTTTTCAAGCAGAGGACAAGATTAAAAACAGTACGAAAACGAGAACTCCACTCCGCATGAAATATTTTTTGGCAACACCATTTTACATATACAGTATGTTTTTTGTCGATTCCATCTGTGCAGAATGTCGAGAAGAAATTAAGGTATTGCCTCGTAATTCATATGACTTCACCCTCGTCCGGAATCTCTATATATTCGAAAATGATACACAAAAATGTGATGAAACAGAATCTCAGTTGATACCATCCCAAGCTTCTTTTTGTGATTCTCATGATTTGAACGTAACTTTTTCATCAATTGCTGTGTTACCAAATGGAACTAACATGTAAGTTCAGAGTTTTTGTTACTAAGGTGTCAAGATAAGTTTAAGCGTAAGCACTCTTTCTGAGGTGCTGAGCTATTACTAAATATTGTGCTTGTGTAGAACAAGTCTCTAACTGATCTGTGATCTCTGTCTTATTTAATTAAAAATACTATATTAAATTAATGCGTAAGTTCTCTGTAGAGAAGTAAAGTTATTAAATCACGGTGTGATCACGAGGTTTATTTTATAAGCGACTTAAGAAGGATTTTTGAAATTTTTTTCTCTTGGGATCTACCATTTAAAAATGCTGTTATTCTACTGTCTCTTCTCACTCAAAACTTTATAGGTTGCCTTATGTTTTACTTAATGTTTCTATTCGGGTTAATAACCCAATCTCATTTGTTTTCCTCCGATTGGAATGCTTAGAAGCGCCTAATTTAGAAGACGACTATTGTCATAATCACGAGGTTTGTTTATGTCCCGAACAACTTTTTTCGAAATTATATCTTCATAATTCTGTATTTTTGTATTTTAATACATAATCCATGGTGTACAACTTGTTTTTAGTCGCTTTTCGATATAAAGTCAAGTCTCATTAATGTTAGTTATGAGATTTTCATTGATATATTTTTCCATTATTTTTTTAATTAAGCTGTAAATTCTTCCTGAAAAGTCTTTGTAGGATTTTATTACGTTGGAATTCCTGTCACTAGTAGAGGTGAGCTCACAACTTTTCAGGAGCAATATCGAAGATGGGGGCGTATGATATGGCCCTGTCGTTTTCTAACCCTTTATCAACCGAATCTTGTTAGCTATCCGTATTTTTTTAATTATCACTGTTTTCGACTTTCTTCTTATTCCCATTATCGTTTGAATGTGTCTTGTGCTCCAAATTTATGCAGGTTCGTTATGTTACTTTAATGAATGAATAAAATAGTCGTCGATTCAATAAATTAGTTACTGTGGGCTATTCATTTGGTTTGTTGAAGTCTCAATTATTAAAAAATTAAAGAAATGACGCAAAATAAACTTCTCTCCAAATCGAAGATTTTTCATTTGCTATGATGAAAAAGAATCCTGAAATTTATTTTATTCGAATCAGTATATTTATAGGAAATCATTTATTGTCACAATGCCGGACGAGACTCAAGTGAGCCCTGCTATAAGTCGCTTTTATGATAAAGATGCTACAGCTGGTGATAACTATTGGTCACCACTTGCATTTGTAGACTTAACTTTGCCAGATGTAAGTTTGTGTTTGATGAACAGATTGTTCTAATGATTTTTTACAGGACTTGTGCAGCTTCTAGAGGCGTACTATTTACTTTCGAAATAACGTGCATAACTGTTGTGCTTAATTAATGCATTTATTGGAGCAATGTGCGCCTAGAGGCTGAACAAAACTGTCTCAGCAAAGCTGTCTCGTACGGGCTAGTGTATTCGTGAGTTGCTGCATTTTTTTATTACAGCAGCTGTCTTTTGAGGACTATTTTTTTGTCCTAAAAAGTTATTTTTGAGAGGGTGCTGATTCGCTATGAGAGACAACCATCTTTGGCGGCTTCTCGAATCTCTCTTGCTGTTTTTGAAACGATCGCTTCAACTTCTACCCATCTCTTTACAAATACGTTAGATGCTACCGCTATTGAATATGAGTGGAAGAATGTCCCTGCCGGCAATTTTACTGCGTATTTATATGTTAGCCGATTAGACTGCGATCTAATATGTAGCAACGATACTGTGAGCGAGTGCATCTTATGTCCCAGTACCAGAATTTATTTCACAGTTGAGGAGGATAAAATTTGGTTTGCGACGTCGATGCACGGTTTACCTCATGGGATTTACATCATCGGTTAGTTTTTTGTTTTTTGAGGTTGCATTAATTTTCAAAGTTGCCACGTCAATGGCTTCCAGGATTTCTGGTGAGACTTAATATTACATTTCGGTATATATTGTGGCCTTCTAGACCATGTGGAGGTTTCCTATATTTTAAGTCAACAGTAATCTCATGTAGTAGAGTTTTTTTTATATGATAATTTTTATTTTAATTTATTTTGTATTTTATTTTTATGTGTGTAATTCATTTGTTTGGCTAATCTTTTCTGCTTGTAGTTGTTAGTTATATATTATGTAATAAGTATAATTCTTCATATAATATTGTAAGTATAATAAGTTTTCACTTGCCTTTTCCAAGATAATTAGTTTCTTGATGACATTTCATATGCTTTATTCTTCCCCGTTAAAGATATAACGATCGTTTTAATGGACGGTCCAATCAAAATAATTGAACATTGGAACTTGTATACTTTATTTGGGAAACTTATACTTAGTCACATCTGTTGTATTTATGATAACACATATGGAAATGCATGAATGTTTGCACAGTTTTCTGGATATTTTATGGCTATCATTTTTTTTTCAATCAGTTGTTGTCATTTTAAAGAATTGATCATTTTTTGTGAAATATTTAGTTGTATTTTAGGTATTGCGGTGCTGTGTTTTGCTTTTGCTACAGCTTTTTTGGTTTTCTTTTTGGCGACTAGGCACTTTCGCGGAGTACCGTTACGAGAAGTATCACTTGCTCGGCGAACAACTGTTTTTATCGTGTACACAGACGATTCCAAACCTCATTCTGATTGCATTGCTATACTTGCAAAAATGCTGCAACACGACGCGAATATAGATGTATTTTTAGATGAGTTTGAATTAAAATATTCGGGTATGCACATTTTTTTAATAATATAAACAAGTTGGCAATAGTCTTTTATCTAGCTTTTTTTGAGATTTTTATGCATAAATCTGAATGACTAATGAATTTTTAACGAACGTTTGAGTGCTTGTAATTTCATAGCAATGAAAACTGTAGTATTCTAATTTGTTTTCAGTCGACACAATAAAATTTTTGTTTTACCCGAGTATAATTGAGGTTACCCAAGCTTAGTTCACTTTTTTTTTGTTTCATTTTTTCAATCTTTACCTGAAGTTCACCACATTTCAGAAACAGTTCCGTTAAGATGGTTTATTAACAAGTTTGCAGCAGCTGATCATGTAGTGCTTATTTTTTCTGAGGGCGCAGCTGCCGTCCTGCGGGGGGAAAGTCTTATTCAGCGTCAACCATTCCCCGAATTTTTTTCTGTCGCACTTAATATGTTGATAACGGTTGGTCCAAAATCACGAATAATGTATTTTTGAACTCTGGTGCATAACATTTACAACAAAATCTTGATATCAAAGTAAAGTGAAAAGTTGAGAAAACAAGGAAATTTCCATTATGTTCTTACTTCTTATTTCCGAAGTTTTTGGGAATCTTGTACTTGAAAAATTTCAGGAACACAATAGAGATGTAATTATGCAACAACCTGAAAAACTACTGTCAGAAATGAGTCTGCGCTTTGCATTTGCCTTTATGACCTACTCTCCGCCTTCAGTGATCCCTGAAGAGCTTACTTCTTTACCGATGAGTATATTCAAGTTGCCTGAGCAGGTATGCTTACTTTTTATGATATATTTTTATAATATCTTTTCAATTTGTTTTTTTCAATTATCCAGCCTCAAATAAATTCAGGTTCAGAATCTCATTTCATGGTTGCATAATCAACCATCTGACATTTATGTAGATGTATGTGTCGACATCTCAAATTTAAAAAATGCTATAAATGAAGTTGTGGAATACCGACGGAAGAATCCATTTTGGTTAACAGAAAGGTTGCAAACGAATAAACAGGTAAATTATCATGAAATTCTTTAGCCCTTGAAATTTTGTTGGATTAAAAATGAAATACTATGTTTCAGTAATTTTTAGCATGTTTTTGGATTTCACTCTAAATATAATTATGAATTATTGGATGGTCAAAGTACAAGCTCCTGTTTTACTGCTTCATATTCTCTTATCTGCTTATTTTATCATCTTTCATATTTTTTTCTGGCATGGTATTTTTTCAGGAATTTGGACCTCTTTTTACTCTACAAAACGTCCCTTTCCAACCAAGTCATTCGATGTTAACACCCGAAGAACAAATTAATATTGCAGAAACCTTGAATTTGGAACCACCTGATATTCATAATTCGATGGTCAGCTCTTTGCACATGTATTATCATTTTTGCTTCATTGATGATATCTTGTGATTCTTCAACCCTTAGGTCTTTATTGTTTGCGATGAAATTGATATGGAATACAAACTTCTTTATTACAGGACGAGATTTTTTCTGAAGATGCTATGTTTGCTTTGATAGGATCACCCAATGACAGCAGCATCGATACTGATGATTCCAAATCCGACAAGATTCATCTACAACAATTCTTGACAGCGAAACAAAATTAGATCTCTTTTTGTAAAGGCCATAATTCATGTAATGCACGTATTATGGCTCATAATATTTTCTTCATTGAAAATCCATACCTTTTTAAGCCTCGCCTCACATTTGAATGAGTTCTGTTCCTTCTTCTACATCGATTTTTATTTTCATGTGTTAGTTTGTATGCTTGATCTTCGTTCTTGAATTACTCTATTTTGCACTTTTCCGTTATTCTACTGCTGTGTTGGTTATTGTTCGCAGAATAGTCTAATAAACATTTAAGTCGGTTCGATTATATCTGCGTCTCGCAGTTTCAGTTCCAAACTTATTTCTACTTATTTCTACTTCAAAAACATTGGTTAGTGAGGTATTTGGTTGATCAAACTACAAATCCATTTCAGATGAGTTATGTAGTAAAACGTCGAAATGCAACGGCAAAACGGATGGAGAGAAAGCATACTTGCCCAAACTGCGGTGCAAGATTTCCTTTTCCAAATAAATTGCGCCTTCATATCAATTCCAATCATTCTTGTAAGTTCTTTGCAAAGTTTCGGACTTCGAAAGTTCAGCTCCAAAGACCGATATTTAGTAGAATTAAGTGAGCCAGTGTTGTGTTTTTTTTTTGAATTTCCGAAATTTGCCTTGTGTTCAAAATACTAATTTCATACAATATGTTGCTTTTTAGTAGCGAATGCTTGCGAATTATGTCCGGAACGTTTCAATCGTTTTAACGAACTACGCACGCATATGCGCCGTACTCACCAAATTCTGCATCAGTGCCATTTATGCGCATATTCATCAAGTGTCAAGGCGGAATTGAAGAAGCATGTTGTTAAATGTCATGAAAATGGCGTTCGCTGTACAGTTGATGGATGTGATGCAACAGTAGCTTATAACAGGTCTGTTAAAGTTTTATTTGAATGTTAATTTCCTTTCTCCTTAATCATCCCAATGAATCATTATATATAACAAAGTTGATTTGTTGATTTTCTTATATTTATTTTTTCAACAACTCAGGCTTTTTTAAACACCTCTGTTAATTCGTGCAGTTTCTTCGGAGTTTCATGAGACTGATGTACACGATTCAAATTACTTCGTTTTTGCAGATTGAGACGGCACATTAAGGAAGCTCACTGTGGTAGTCGCCAGGGTAGTCCGATTATAGATGATAAGATATTGAGAGAATCGTCAGAACCTGAAAACAGCCCTTCTGGAGATCTATTAACAGAAGTAAAGTTTCCTTCAGCAGCAGAAGGATCAACTATTACGAATGATTCTTCTCGAATCGAATTCTTCAGTACTCATAATAACATTCCACGTATGTTGTAATTAAATTAGTTCAAATTTCTTTTTATAATTAATGCCTCAGTTTTAACGAATTAGTTTTTTAGAAGCTCTTCTTATAGAGCTCAGTAAAATATGAAAGGCTTACTGTGACATTTAATCTTGATATATCCCAAAGTTGTGACGCTTTTCTGTGTTTCTTGCAATGAGGATGGGAATTCTCTATTTTTCTATAAATCTGCATATCTTTTATGCAAATTAGAAAGAAGTAAAGGCTTTGTAATTTTTTTCAAATCTTACCCTTTTGATTATTTTGATGGTAGACAGACATCCTTCTCTGAAATCTAAATCTTTTTCTTTACATTTGCCATAATGATTTGAAATACATTTTTAAGTATATAT